>JBAJNP010008547.1:0-20018 GCA_036877545.1 Yasuhikotakia modesta
CTGTCGGTTCTTCATTCACACGAGAGACGCGGGATCCCGTCATACATGCGCATCAGACGGAGCTGGATGCTGCTCATCTTCTGCGGGACAGATGCTGGTATCAGCTGAAGGGTTTAATCGGTCCATCCGCCGCTTCAACATGTCGAGGCTGCGATATTTAAACGGCACAGATGCGCCAAACCACCATTATGAATGGAGCTACGAATACTACGATGATGAAGAGCCGGTTTCTTTTGAGGGACTGAGAGCTCACAGATGTGAGATGTTAAGAGCTTAACCTGCGATGTGCTTTCACTCCTGTAATAATGTATTGTGCGTTTATTCAGAGATATAACAGACATGTTCTCTCTCCTGCAGATTCAATAGTGATCTGTTTCTGGGTGGGTCTTGCTGTGTTTGTCATCTTCATGTTTTTTGTTCTGACTCTTCTAACCAAGACAGGAGCTCCACACACAGAGTAAGTTCATCACACACACTCAGTAATGTTTTGTTGTATTGGTTGGTTTGTGTCACTTTACAAGGTCCAATTCAGTTTTTTTTTACAGAATTCACAACAATATCATTGACAAAAGGCTGAACAGAGATGGTGATATTTCCGGTCACAGCTTTGGGTTCCAGAAGATTCTGCATGTCTGTAATGAACTCTGACCTCCTGTTCTGCTCTCTTCCTCCTGCAGAAGTTCAGAGCCGTACCAGAAGCGTCTCACCAGCTGCACGGAGAGTCTGAGAGGTCAGCGCGAGACGTCCCGTCCCCTTCTGGAGGAATCACGCTCACCGTTTCACTGCTATATTAGTGAGGAGGAACGGGAGGGGGGCCGGGCCTCCAGCGGTGCCGTCCACAGAGACTGCAGAGGACAGCCGGAGACGATGGATCTGGAGGTCCAGAATATGGTCAAGGAGACCCGGGAGGAAAGAGAGGCGGTGCTGTTGTCCCATTTCAACATTCCCAACTTTGTGAACTCTGAACTCAGCTGTGCACTGGGAGATGAAGATTTACTGCTGGGAGATTCCACAATCATCATGGAGGAATCCCGGCCTCGCAGAACTCATCAGATCATGGAGTGAATCAAAGATGTCAGCCATGTGTTTATTTACCCATTTTGTCTTCATTATTCCCTCAGCTCAGTGGAGTGTGTGAACGCTGAGCCGCAGGACTGCTGAGAGTCTCTAGAGGAACGATGGGGAGACAGGTCATGTCTGACAGATCCAAAACAAACTGAATGGGATTCTAGAGTTTTCTTCAGAGCGGTGAGACGTAAACTGTGTTTCAGAGCCAGTGACGTCACGGCCATATCTGAAAAAAACAAATCAAATCACTGCTGCCAGAGTTACGGCTGAACCAGAGAAAATGCGACAGAATGTGACGCTGTGAAACTATATTCCTGCTTCTACTACAAGCACCACCAAGAAACAACAGTTACGCTCTATTATTCTGATTGTGTCACGAGATCACAGAGAAAATAGCTTAAGACTGAAACTGACTTTCTGCAGCGAGACTGAATACTGCAGCCTGTTGCACAAACCTGCAGCTCTCTTTCATTTACAGCCACAGGCCAATTAAATGCACCTGAAACGCATTGACATCATAACGACTGATGCTGGGAATGAAAGTTGTGCTTTTAACTCTCTGAGTTTCTGATTCTCCTGCTGTGAATGTTAAGAGTCCAGCTGTTTGACAGGGAATAAATCTTAACATCAAGTTTTTTGGTACGTTTAAGATTCTCTTCAGTGGAGTTTTAACAGCATTTATTTCACTGCTGTTTGTTTAACGTGTTTTTCTGTGAGGTTGTCAGTCTTTTAAATATCACTCATATCAAAAACTGGTCTGAACAGGAAACACTGAAAAATATCATACATAAAAATCTCAACATGTTAACAATAACTGATCCTGCTTATAAATGCTGCATGAAATATTATTGAAATAAAAATAAAGCTTTGAGGCATGTGAGTTTACTCACGTCCTTTAGTATCAATCAATACTGAAACATCTGCTGCAGGAAAATGCTGCTTATCTGAAGGTGAACAGTGACGGATAACAAACTGCCTCTGAGATGAGGAAGAGGAGACCCCGCTGTCCTCTGATCTGCTCCTACACCTCCTGCTGTGGCTCCATCTGCTCCTTCACTCTGACCGCATGAGTCTTTGAGGAGAAGACATCAAGAGCACAACTGTGGCAGAAACACACAAGCGTGTTACAGAAGACATCTGAACACAGGGGTCTCTGTGGAACGCTGCCTTAGATACCTGTAGAAATAAATCACAAAACTGGGTGTGTGAGTTCAAATGTTTTAACATTCACATATTTTATTTGTGTCTTTCAGGGACAAAAATATGTAAGAAATCATGTGGCAAAACATAACTAGTTGTTTATGATGTTTATGACTGATGTCAGTGTTTAACAGCTCAGCTCTAGTAAACAGGACGGCAGATTCTGAGTGGAAGCTGATATCTGCAGAATTCATCTCTGATTTAAAAGCAACACAAAAATATGTTTCTCTGGTCAAAGTCAGTTCTGTTTGTCTGAGATGATTGACTGAAAAGAAACAACTGTGACTGTGACTCTAGGTAGAACTACACAAACAAGACAATCGGGTTATACTAAATCAAATGTGTCGTTATGAAATGCATTTCCAACATCTGTCAGAAGGGGGCAGGACTACTCTATGCCAATGAGTTCAATGTAAAAATGATGTACATGACAGCTGCATGAGTGTCAGGATGCGAGCTGATCAATTCTCAACACCCTCACTGTGTTTATTAAAATTAATTAAACATAGTTAAACAAACTAACAGCTTAAAGTATGAGAAGTTTCAGAACAGTTTTTGTGGTGAGTTATGGATGAATAAAACAAGGAAGTGGAACTACAGTAAAAAAAAAATAGTATTAAAAAAAACATGAAATGAAAGTTAAATCAACCACATCACTAGAAAACGTTTAAATGAACATGCAAAAATAATACAGGTTACATCAGTCAGGATGCAAACAGAGGCAGGAAAATCATGACTTAATACACATAGTTTTTACAGCTGTGTTACATTAAAGTCTTCTGAGTTCTGGAGTGTCTTAAATCATCAATGAGAGAAGCCCCCAAACGATAGGTTCTGTAGGGATTATAATGCTCTGATATGTAGATCTCCTCTACTCTGTTTCTGTTTATGTTGAGCTTGACAATGACTCTGTCCATGTTGCTCAGTTCATTATGTGGATCGTAATATTTCCTCACTTCATCGGGAAGGTCTTCAGCGTGTTTGTAGTGAAGGTTTCCTATGGTGAAGTACTCGTGTGTGTAGTTGTCTGTCAGCGGGGGAAGCAGGGGTCCAGTGTTATGAAACGCATGGAACCCAAAGTCTCCAGCCAAAGGGTCACAGAGTGCCACCATGTTGTTGTCAAGACATTTCTTCACATACCACTCCAGCAGAACCAGACCGTGCCGGGGGGGAGGAAAACCAAATCCAGTGTCCCTGAGCTCCTCTTCAGTGTTTAGTGTCTGTAAAGAGGACGTGACGAGCAGGACGGCAAACAAACGGCTGAGATGTTTCATCATCACTGTGTCCAGACTGAAAGAAGAATGTAGAAAAGTGAAAAGACTTAGTGAGAAGTGAAAGATAATTCAAGAATACAGCAGAAATAACATCTTTTTTAAAGGTTTCATGTACCTGAGTGATGGAGCAGAAGATGGACTGGATGGAGGTTCTGTGGAGGTTCTGGGAGGCCAGTTGAACTTCTGAAGGGTCTTCTCACAGTCTGAGGGCTTCTGGTTTGAGAGTCAAGTTTTCTTCTCTGCTTAACAGGAAGTGGTTGTATCTGTAAATAAGTGACAGGTGTGATGTTGAGAAGTTTCTGTTCCAGATTATTACTAATCGAAATTCAATTACATGACAGCTGTGGAAACAAACAACGTAAAACAATAACAATTTGTACTTATACAACCAATAAATTTAATAAAATCAATATATTGAAAATACATTATAATTTTGTACAGTGACACACAACATATTAACTATAGTAGAAACTGACACCATGATTGAAAACAAGCCCAATATTTGCAGCTGGAAAATGTTGAAACTGCGCATAGACTCTCACTGCATGTTATTATAACATGTTGCCACATACAGTAAACAACAAGCCACCCTCTTCTGCTGTCTTACACTCTTGATACAGCGACAGCTGCTCTCCTGTAACACAAACAAACACAAACGTTTCTCTTCATCATAAACTCATTCCCACCCGCTGTCACTGCTGTCATCCTCAACACTTCAGCACAAACTCTTACACACTCCAGCTCTACAGGCAGATGTGAGGAAAGATATATGAGAGGATGTCAGGTTTCCATGACAACAGGTCTCAACACTAAAAGAGAGAGAGAGAGAGAGAGAGAGAGAGAGAGAGAGAGAGATCACTGTAATTAAACCAGACTGCTTTAATTAAATTTGTGCTGGTTAAACTGGTACCTTTATCCTGCTGAGTGAAGAGACAGGAGGTTTAATCTGAGGACCGGACATCTGTTACTCAAATGTTCTGCTCATTGTCCAGCAGAATGGATTTCATTAGACTGAAGTGATAAGAGGGTCACTCACCTCATTAAAACACACACCTGCTCAAAACCTGCTCCCAGCTACACACACACACACACTCACACACACACACACACGCACACAGACACACACACACAGACACAGACACGCACACACACACACAGACACAGACACGCACATACGCGCACACACACACACGCACACAGACACAGACACGCACATACGCGCACACACACACACGCACACAGACATACACGCACACACACACACACACAGGGCTCTGTGATGTCATCACCTATGACGACATTCTCTTTGCAGTGTGGTGACACTTCAAGCGCTGCATCTGTTACAGGCTCATCTCATCTGATTTATGTGTTGCCGGGGTAAAGAATGTATCCAGGCAACCACAAAGCTTAGCAACAAGAGGTCAAAACAGATACAAAAGTGTGACTCTTAAAAAGGTGCAGCATTAATATAGTGGCTAAGACAAAACTGGAGAAAATGTTTGAGAGAGAAGAAATCTTACCTACGTACAACAGCATCATCTCAAACTACTCCAGTCACAGAAACCAAACTGACACCAAAGCTTTTCTGACAGATCTTGTGTCTGAGCTCCTCACAGAAGAATCCATCTGAAGCTTCAGAGATGTCATTAAAAACTCCTGCTCCAGTCTAAAGCTGAATCTCTGTAATATCTCAGATGTTTCTCCAGAATGAGAGAAAATGGAAACGCTTTATTTGGCTTTCCTGTTTTCAGACTTTTCTTAATAAACATCCAAAATTGTAATTTTAACTTTACAGAACAGAATTACAACTTACTGATGTCTATTTGTCTGTAAATACAACACCTTTATTATATACATGTTTTATTAGAAATATGACATTCATTTTATACAAAGAAACCCCAATGACATAAAAAAAAGAGTGTGTGTGTGTTTCTGTGAGTGTGTGTGTATTAGTGCATTTGAGAGTGTGTGTGTGTGTGTGTGTGTTTCTGTGAGTGTGTGTGTATTAGTGCATTTGAGAGTGTGTGTGTGTGTGTGTTGGTGTGTGTGTCAGGAAGGGGACAGTGGAGAATTGAGAAAAGAAGGAGTCAGTGATACAAAACACACATGAAGTTACAGAACACAGTCCAGTAACCCCACGAGATCTGAGACCTCAGTCACCATGATATCTTTAATAATGACAACATTCCCCAAGCATCGTAAGAAACATATTTATAGATTAAAATCATTCTGTATAAGTCTTCTGGAAATAATTACAATGCTGTACAACAGAAGTTTGTGCTTTCTGTGTGTGCGACCAAACCTGACCAGAGAAAAACAAACTCTGTTGTGTCATATATAAGAGCGTATATGACACATATGTTCTTATATATGACACTATATTACATGTTCTGAACACACAGAGGCTTAAACATCAAGCAAATGAAATCGTGTGAGTTCACACAATGAAACTTCCTGCCAGTCACCGGTCAGTCCATACGAATCACCTGCTGATGTCACTGAGACACTGACCAATGAAAACCAGTGCTCAGCAGTGCTCAGCTGTGGGTGTGAGCAGCTCTGAAGGGTTTCTGCTCTGACGGGCATTTCAGACACATTAACAGTCATGTTCAGATAGTCTTTGGGCATCTCACCACTCAAGCTGCCTCTTGCACTGCATCAATCCATATGGTTGTGTAGGGTTCAGCTGAGGAGTCTCTCACTCTGTCCTCCACACACTCCAGGTTCTGGTCAGTCCTCAGACCTCGGTCTGCAGGTCCAGGATCTCCTGGCTCACCAGAGGGATGGTGTTGCTGTTCTTCTCCCACTCCACCACATGCATCTCCAGAGGAGACACCTGCAGAGCTTCCAGCTCCGTTCGCACCCATGAGGGTGGAGAGTGGCTCTTCCTGAGGCCGTCCCACAAACGTTTACTGGGGGTCTGCTGCTTGTCCTGCGTCCACAGAGACAAATGTGGAGAAATATGAGAAGTTTTATTTTGCAAAAAGAAACACGTTTTTAAAAGCAACTGTTAAAAATCTGAACTGTCCTGAAAAAATTCAGTCCTTTATCATTTTTAAAACACAATTTCACAAAAACATAATGTTTCTTTTAATTTTAGCGTGAAATTCAAGCTGGACATTTTTTCATTCTCATCTTATAACTGGCAGTAATCATTGAAGTTTAAGTCGTACACTAAGGTTGGTTTTATCGCTGCTTCCTGAGGACACACTCGTTCTTTTGACAGCTTTCCCATCCATTGGTGAATCTTTTTCCTTCTCAGTGTGATGTAACTTCCTGTTTAGATCCTGAAACATGTCCTGGTGGCGTTTCCGTGTGTGCATGATCTTCTGCAAGATCAATCAGAACTCAGCAGAGAGGAATAAACTCATTCATCTCACCGTACAGCAGATCCCATCACACTCACCTCAAAGTCCAGCTCAGCGTAGCGAGATTTTCTCCTCTAAAAACAAAAGGATGTTAGCGTGTGCTCTGCTATTGTCTTCAGAAATTAAACATTATGATAGTAAAACATTTAGGCACTGAAAGCGGACACAAGGACAGCACTGAAACAGGATCATCTTCACTGAAGAAATGAAGAAATGAGTTGCATCACGTCAGGGTTTGTGATCACATGACAGTGACAACGTCTTACCTCCAGAGAGCTCATGGACAGCGTGGACACGGTCTCACTCCTGAACATCATGCCAGAGTTTCCCGGTTCTCTCTGTCCGCCTGCACTGCTGCTCATCTGAGACTCGCTGGAGATGTTCTGTATCATCGGCACAGAGGAGTCAACAGAGGAGGAGCAGGACACACTGACCCGGTCTGTTGGCAAACTCTTCAGCCCAAAACCTGCCACCGGATCTGAGCCTGTGGTGTTGGCCAGCTGGATGAGTCTGGCCTGAGGTTCGAGACTGAAGTATTTGGGGGCTTGCTCCTCTTTCCCGCTTTTTGAGGGCCTCAGGGTGTTGTTGTTTGGTAAGAGAACGTACCCCTGGCCGGTTCCTCTACCTTCAGGCCTGCTGGTGTCTCCCGGAGCCCGGGTGAGATCTCTGTCCAGCTGCTTGAAGAGTTCTCCATCACATATATACACAGATTTGGCTCCGGGCAGCTTGGCGGCGACACTCTTCTCGCGGTGCATGGTGAGTGTGTGGCTGGTGTTCTGCAGCTGGACTTTGGCCAGGCTGGCAGGGAGGGTATTGAAGCTGGAACCCTTCTGTAGGGCGATCTGCTGTGATTTTACCTTTTCATCACCCTGTAGAGAACAACACTTCAGAGTGCCTGGAACACAGAACGGAAAACCTTAGTGAGTGAAACAGGAGATGGACAGATCAGGGCTACATTTCATAGTTCTCCAATATTCTCACATCAGCAGAAATGATGGTGCAACTCATCTAAATTAAACTTTACTGAATTGTGACACAGAAGCCTCTGATAAATAACAAGCAGAAGATTTTGGGCTGTTTGTCTGGCAGGAGGAGATCATTTGTGTGGGGTGGAGTTGAAACAGAGCCGCATTTTAACACTGATGTCGTGAGACTCACCTGATTTATAAGCCAAGTCCACATCCTTCTCAAAGTCAGTCTGAAGAACACAGGAAGAGCCACTCACCAAGACTGAAGCTTCAATCACGGTTTAATGTTTAACAGAAATACACATGTAAGCCGCAGCGTATTGTAACAGCAAGTCACCATCAGCTGAGCATGACCGTTCTGAGCAGATCCTGAATCTCTGTTCCCGTCTTCCTGACGACTGACAACTCGACACTTCACTGCCTCCTGGACCTGAACATCAAAATCACAGTCAAACCCTCTCAGGTGAAACTGGAGATGTGACTGACTGGAACCTCCGCAGCACCGGGTCTGGAAGTTCACCCACCTCTCTGCGCAGGATGCAATGAACCATCACAATAACAAAACCCTCCAGAGAGTCAAAGACGGCGAACAGGATCTGGAACAGTGCCGAGCGCCGGTCCGTGATGGCCAGGACCGCAGACATCCATGTGAGGGCCAGCAGAGGCAACACAACGCAGGAGCTCCACAGCGACGCCCTACAGGAAAAGAGAGGAATTATAGCCAGTGTGTGACATCAGAGACATCATGAATGAGAAATCTCATACAGAAACTTTAACAGAATGAAACTAATATAAAACACATGACGTGAATGTAACATCATGACACCCTTATAATAAAATGTAAAATAATTCTCATATTTACCCGGCTCTCTCCTTGAGTTTAGTATCAGTTACGCCATCTTTAGACACTAGTTTGTTAAAAACCAGAATCCCAATAACCATGTTAACCTGGTGAAGAGAGAGGAGAGAGGTAAACTTGTAAATTTTACAATGGAAATCAGACACTGGTGTCTTTCCTGCACAGAACATTCAGGTAATGCTGTCTGACCTCAGATCAGTTTAACTCAGATCAAGTTAACTATTATGGCCAAACCAACTAAGCGCACCTAACCTACACAGACCTGTTGAACACGTGACCTTGTGTGGGAGTAAAATCAGAAATTCAGTGTAAAACATTATACAGTAACACAAGCACATGTTCAGAAAGAAGATAAAACACCGTACCAGCACAACAGCTGCAGCCGGACCCACGAACGCATACAGCAGCCCACCCTCCAGAGACAGCCAGCAGCTAACACACAACATCACATCATAAATGCATCAGTCAGTGACATCAGTCAGTGACAGGTGATCAGTCACCCAATGACAAGAGACTAAAACTGAAGAGTAAACACACAAATGAATCGTGATCAGACTTACTAGGTAACAGTGCCATAGCCCTTTGCCTTGGTGAAGCCAACAGAAATAGCTACAACAAGAGCAGGTAAACCTGCGCGAGGAACAGAGATGAGTACAGAACCAGTACAGAATTATACACACACTGGAACAGCACTGGAAGGCAGAACGCCTCACCCCAGCCGAGGCAGAGAAAACGCTTGCGAATGATGCGGTTCCTCAGGCGGCCAGTCACAGCCATGTAAGACTGCCACGCTTCCGTCAGAACCCAACAGAACGAGGACAGGAAGAAGAAATGAAGAAAAACAGCCACAAGAGTACAGACCACCTGAGAGAGAGAGAGAGAGAGAGAGAAAGAGAATAATAAAATAAAGATCGAAAAAGACAGAAAGACTTTTGCTGTTCAAAGTTGAATTAAGAGAGATAGAGTTTGTGTGTGTGTGTATATGTGTGTGTGCGTGATATGTGTGTGATGTACTTTGCTCCGTGTCTGTGTCTGTCCGATCAGGATGAATGCGTTGGAGCAGATGATGGACAGACAGAAGTTGATGAGGATGACGGATCGTTCTGAGCGGATGTACCTGTTGAAGAACAGTCACACATTTCAGCTGATGATGATGTTTGTTGCTTCCACATTCTTCTACATCATCACATCTTTAAACAAACCATCATTGATTCTGAACTGTGTTTGCTGTGAATAAGGCTGGTCTGATCATTACTACAGATCTGTGGTGGTTTTGGAAGCATCAGTTACAATGTGTAGAAATATCAGTTAAAATAGTAAATATACAGACACACATTCCAGATTGAACTGAAAACATCATTAATCATATGCCAACAAATCAAGGTTTTATAAAACCTGTTTAATAAAAAACTAAAAATAAACTTCTTTCCAACCCAAAATATGTTGCTAAAAATAAAGCGTTGTGATGTTTTTGTGGTGCAGTCTGTGAGAATGCAGCTGCTGTCTGATGTCTGCTCACCTCCACACCGACACATAGATGATGATGAGCAGCAGCAGGGTGAGAGAGGAGACCCCACATCCCACGATCAGAGTCACCGACGGCAGCTGAGTCTTATCCATGTCCTGTCAACACAACAAATAATCTCATATCACGCTTCAGCCTGAACGTCCGTCCTGCGGCTGCTGATGTTCCTCAGACTCCAGCAGAGGAACAAGGTGAGATGAAGGTCACTCAGCCCTGATACTGTAGGAACAGCAGAATCGCTATAGCAACCTGTGGATGCTGGACAACAGTGATGTCATACAGTAACCTGACAGAGTGCACATACACACACGCCTAATGCTGAGAATTGTTTGTACAGAAGCTGCGAGTCGAAAGCCTGAGATTAAACCCACATTTACAGGCTGGTGCAACCATCGTCTTAGTTGCCATGGTGATGTGGTGGAGAAACAGTGGCTGCTGCAGTGGTGTATGCAGTATTTACTGTACCATAAGCAGCGCTGTGCGTTTATATAGTGCAGCGCATTTTAAACCCTGCATTTCTTACAGAGACTGACAAACAGAGATGAATTAAACTAGTACACTAAACTATCTCAACACTCATCATTAATTCACACCTATAAACCCACACCTATTACTTTTATACAGTAATGTTGAACAATACTGAAGAACTCTCTCACAAAGACAAAGACACACTTTATAAAAAACTTCATTTTTTATAGACACCAGCAACTGCCTCAATGTTTTATTTTGTTTAGCTTTAGATGACAGATTGATGTTTATGTTCTTGACACAATCTGCAGTTTCTCACCATCTTTCCTGATCCATGTTTGAAACTGAGCCGTTCTGAGCCTCAAACACTGCAGCTTCACTTTATTTCCCCATAAATATTCAGTAAAACACAACAAACTGCTTGTAAAGTATAAGCTGAACTCTTCTCTGTAAACCACAGCTGAACTTAAACTGGAAACATCTGTACAAATACTGGAGAGCCAACAGGCTGAAGATATCTACTGCTCTCACACGTGCACTGCAGATATCCGACATCAGGAGGTTGGGTTAGTAAAGAGAGACTGGTTAACTCCTGACTGGTTATCATTCTGAGGCTGTGAGACGCGAGGTGTCGGCGGAGGGATTGTTCGTCGGGCCGTTTTGAGTTGCCAAGTGGGGCTGCAGGAATAATTAGCATTAGCATAGCGGTGGAGATCTGCAGCGAGCGGAAGAGAGACGCAGACAGGGAGCAGAGCCAAAAGAAGAGAGTCCTCCATCTGCTGAAAGCACAACTCAAATCCCACACACACCTCCCATGAGCTGCAGCACTGATCTCAGTGTAAGAGCACAACCAGCGCAACACTGCAGCTACACGGCAAAACACGCAAGTGCTCCACACACACGCAGCACATCTCATGCATATCTGCACACGCAAGCTCTCCAACACACAGACCTGCAGGACAACAAAGATCTGCATCGAATTAAAAAAATCAAAGCAAAAAAATTCTGTTCTAAACACAGAGCTTGTGTGCAGCATCAGATCTGCAGCGCTGTATAATAACTATCATCTGATTATTGGCTTAGACTCAGGATGCATTTCAACCTCTACCAACCTGAAGTTGGTTCAGGTACACAAATAACATTATTAACTTAATAAAAGCAGTGAGTTTGGGTGATGTAGGTTTTTGGGTGACCCTACAACATATTTCCACAGTGAGCTTAACACAGAATCTAAAATGGTCATAATTGTGTTGTGGTCCCTCAGCAGTGCCAATCTGAGACATCATTGCAGAGCAAACGGCTCATATCTGGGCCAGGCTGCACAAAGAGAGACTTATAGTGTCTGCTATAGCTTTAAGAACTTCCACTGGTCGTGCTGTTTCCACGGCAACTGGTGGATAAAGTGCTTCAGAGGCAGATTTTAGTCTAATAATAACTAATCGCTCTGAATGAAGGTTCACATACGTTACAACATCCTTCAGAAAGAAACGCTTTAACCCAGCATTGCTTTACAAGCTCCTCTCACACAAACATGTGATGTATGCAAATCTCAGCCGTGCACATGAAAGCCATCATGCCTGATACACAGTTTCTCACTGAAGCATTACATTAAACCAGCACAGCCAAGAGATCTTACATTCCAAACACATGCTGCTCTGCCTCTTTTATTCTCTGCGCTATAGCTGGTGTGAGACACGTCGAGACGAGGGCATCTGTTGATGCATGACGCCTGTAACATTCAATCACACACCCGCACGCAAACGCATCTTTATATCTGCCACAATAAAGAGAATCACAAGAACGGCTCGACTTACCGCAGCGGGGTTGAGCTGGGAGAAAATGGCGAATGTGGAGAATCTGTCACACAAGCATTTGGTTGTGCTGGAGTCGACGGGCACGACTCGACAGCCGCGCGCAGACCAGGAGCTGCGCAGAGACACAACAGAGCAGATGAGATCAGAACAGCGCAGATGAGATGAGATCAGAACAGTGTAGATGAGATCAGATCAGAAGAGTGTAGATGAGATCAGAACAGTGYAGATGAGATCAGATCAGAAGAGTGTAGATGAGATCAGAACAGTGTAGATGAGATCAGAACAGTGCAGATGAGATCAGAACAGAGCAGATCAGATTATAACAGAGCAGATGAGAGCAGGTGAGATCAGATGAGATCAGAACAGAACAGATGAGATCAGAAGAGTGTAGATGAGATCAGATGAGATCAGAACAGAGCAGATGAGATCAGAACATAAAAGAGTAAAGATCTCTTAAAGAAACTACACAGAAACCTGCAAGCCTTTAAACTGCTAAGACTGTCAGTGACACAAGACTCCTCACAGTCCAGTTTCTCCCTCTAATATAAACTCATTAATCATTTTCATTTTATTAAGCACACCCCCTGTTTCCTCAACACTCTGTTCTCTACATGAATGAACATTAAACATCACCTGTCACTCTCATCCCAGGACATGCAGGTCTGGTTTGTGGTTCCCTGTGGAGAGACAGTGAGGAGCATCAACTGTGATTCTGCTGTGCAAATATTTAGCAGTGAGTAAAATCAGACAGTGTGATTGATCTGCATGAGGAAAAGTCGGACCGATGCCTGACTTACATTAGAAAGATGAGAGAACTGGACCTCCAATGAGGTGGGGAAGGAGCTGGGGGTGGGTTTGACTGTGACAGAGATCAGCCTGGAGTTCAGAACCATGTTGTTTCTGTCCAAACCACACAGAACAAGAAACAAAATGAGGAGAAGAGAAGATCACGGCCTTCAGTCCCACAGAATCTGAGGTAGTTGATATGAAACTGATTCTGACACTTTAATTAAAATATAAACAACAATTATATGAATATATAAATATATCCTATAAATATATGGTAAACAACATGAGACAGTGAGTCCTGAAACACAACAGAACATCACACAAACTAAGTCATGTCTCACCTCTGTAGAGAGACAACACTGGCCAGATTTCTGTACAGAACAACACCGGTGACAAACACTGATGTGTCGTCTTCATCTATGAACACAAACACACACAGCGCTTTGCTTCACTTCCTGCTTTTAATGCTTAAAATATCAACACAAAGACATCCTGTAAAATCTTCCATCCTTTGAACTGTTGAATTACAGTCACTGAATGCTCTGACTGGTTCATTATTGATTTACAGCAGGTGAATCATTGCATATGAAAGAGGAGAGTGAGTCTGATCTCTGGCAGCAGCCTGATAAAACACTCACCCTAATTAAATTCTCCCTTCATTAAACACATAATGTGATATCACATGAAACCTCTGGCTTGTGATGTATTGGCAAATCTGAAAACAGTTTAAAACACTTTAATATCTCTTCTTATAATAACTCTAGGAAAGACACGTGAGACTCTTCAAACACAATGTAATCTCAGTGATGGGGGCGGGGCTTATTTAATGACCTGTAACGTCACACCTGACACAGGTAAACATTCTACAGGACACGACTCACAGTTCTGATGAGCCAATCAAATGTCACCTTTAACAAGCAGCCAAGCGCATTTAATGTTTTCTTACCTGGTTTTCCAGTGAGCAGGATATTTTTGGGAACCCTGACTTTGTCCTCAGAGTTGCGAGCCCAGTCCACCATCCCTCTCCACCCCTTCATGGGGAAAGTGATATCCGCATTTCCTGCGACAGGGCGCTTGTGAATACTCAGCACTGGAGGAGACAGACAGAGAACTGTGGGAACGTGACAATATTCTGATTCACTGCACTGCCATCATCTCTCATCTACAAAATGTGAAGCTGGAAGATTCTGGAATTCAAAATCTCCATCTTAAAACCGTTTCAGTATTTTGCTGCTGGCATGAAGTCATTTTTAATAAACAAACAAACAGGCATTCAGAAGGACAGCCAGCCGTGACATCTCACCTTCCTGCTGTCTCACCCTGTGACATCACACTACAGCTGAACGTCATCAGAAACTCACCCAGATTGTCTGTGACCTCATATGTGTCCTGAAAGTCCTTCAGGCGAAGGCTGATGACGTCCACAAAGTTCTCCAGCAGGAGAAACAGCTGCTTCAGCTGAGGGCCCAGCTGCGTGAGGAGAAACACAGAGCTGAATGAATAAATGATTAAACAAGCAAATGAGTAAATGAATGATTGAGTGAGAGAATGAATGAACGGACTCACCAGCTGAGCCTCCTCCCATTTCTCCGCGTTCTCCTCCATCAGTAAGTTACTAACTGACAGCACAAAGTTCTTTGGAGAAAAGAGAAACATTGAAGGTCAATGTGCTTCAACCTTTTCTGTATTTGGAATAAAGTAATTTTTCACTCACCCTGACGTCTGAATTACTGGGGTAAGACCTGCGGAATATTTCAGTCATGTTTTTCAGCACATCAATGATGGCCAGAAGATCTCCGCTGTAGCTGGTGCCATCGCTGGACGTCTCCCTCAGCTTGGTCATTATTTCTGAGACCCCGTCACTCACAAGCCCCCTCTGAGCCCTAGACAGATGCTCTCTCGTCTGGAGAAAAACACCTCATGTCTCTGAACCACGGTGGAAAATCATTCACTGTCTAGTGTCCATCTGAGTGCACTTACCAGTATCTGGATGCTTTGATAATCATTTGAGACACACTTAATGTAAGTTGGCTTTTCCCAGAATGCAATGCCCTTATCATCCAAGGAACATAGCCGAAGAATTAACCCTGTGTCACAAAAATGACTCATTTTAAAAACTTTTTTAGCTAAAATGATTTTTGAAATCATGAGTTTTTGAAGCTTGTTTTTGTTTTATTTCATTACATTGTGTGTGTGTGTGTGTCTTACCCACTGCATTAGGGGGGCAGCTGACAGCGGCTGTAAACCCTGCAGGGGTTTTCTTCCACACCACATTTGAGAAATTCTCCTCATCACAGAACTCATGCGGTTCTGCACAAAACCACAGAAGTCAGAGAACAATCTAAATATCCCCTAAAGAACCCACAAAACTAGAGATGAGGTCCTTCAGATTAGAACCAAACATCAAATGTGCATCAGTCCATAAACACAGCTGACACCTCAAAGACAAAACGCCCCAGAAATATCAGATGAAGCTTCAAAACTTCTGTAAAGGAAAACACTGCAGATGATTTACTGTAGTAGAACCTTCAGGTAATGGTCTCACCTGGACATCTCTTCTCATTGCAGCTTCTAACTTCCTCCTTGTTTCCTGGACACGACTGTCCAGCGAAGAACGGCCCATAACAAACCCTCTGTCTCTGCTGGCTTCCTCCACCGCAGGTTCTGGAACACTCCACCCAGGAGCTCCAGGGCTGCCATTGGCCGTCCACAGGACACTCCTTCAGGAAACAGTGTCTCTGCTGTTTCCATTCGCCCTGACACTCCTTGCCGCCGTACGAGGGTCCGTTACATTCTCGTGTGCGCTGAGCGGTTCCGTTAGAACAGGACAATGAACAGGAACTCCAGCTGGACCATTCGTTCCACTCACCATCCACTACAGAAGAACACATGGACTTTAAAAGACAGCTGTGTTCTGCAGAAGTTAACAGTGTCTGATGTTTTTTAAATGTTGTATTAACATTACTGCTTGTTGGTAAGAATTTAATTTAAACTTTATTTTAATTCTGTACCATTTTTAAAACGTTTCGTTGACTAAAGAATAAAGCTTTTGACACAGTGCTGTTGGATGACAGTCAGTAAATGTCTACATTTAAAGAGCCAAAGGTGACCTGGGCACACAGCAATGTTGCAGAATTTGGTCTGTTTCTCTGGACCATCGCAGGGGATTCCCCCAAACTGTGGCGGCCTGCAGGAGCGCGTCCGGTCCCTGTAGCCGCGGCCGCATGTGGAGGAACACAAGCTCCACGGAGACCATTCTTCCCAGATGCCGTGAACTGCAATCAGAGAGGCTGGAGTATGATTTATAGAGAGAAAGACACGCCTCCACAAACACACTCATCAATGTTTTAATGACATCACTCAAGATGATTTATTCAATCAGATGTTCATCTGACCCCTGAGATGTTGAGATGAAATGAACAGAGAAAGACTCACATGCACAGGCTGGATGGAGAGTGGGCGTGGCTAGAGGAGGTGGGGCAGGTGAAAAGATTAATAAGGAAGACGGTTGGGTGAGGGAGGGGCCTGAGGTGGGCGGTGCTTACCTGGACACACCGCAGTGTTGTTGCAGGGTCTCTGTTCACGCAGCGGCCCGCTGCACTGCGTGCTGTACGACACAGAGACGCAGAAGCGTGTTCTGCTCTGCCAGCCCTCGCCGCATGTGGCTGAACACACGCTCCACGCAGACCACTCCTCACCCGACGGAGGGTCCACTGAGAGGACGGAGGGGGTGGGGTTAGGGGCGGGGAGGAAAGAGCAGGAAATAGGGCCGTAACTAATTAGCATGCAGGACTGACCGTCTCGTTTGATTCCATATTCTTACTTTTGCATAAAGTGTCTGCTTTAAGTTATGAATATGCAAATCAATAGATCATTGAGACGTCAAATGGATCTGCAGCTAAAGAATTAAGCTTAATCCAAAACATATCAAAATACAGACAACATATTAATAATAAAAATGACAACATCACAAGCCCAATGTACCTATTTAGAGCATGCAAACCAAACATCACCACCCCAAGTGTGTCTTCTGATTGTTTCATCAGAACTAAAGAGCAGAAATCCTTTAAAAACTCTTTAGCATCAGATGAAACAATGATGCTCGTGATTCATGAACAACCATGAATCAAGCTGTAAAACACAAGACACTCAAAATAATAAACACACTGGCAAACACAAAGCCACATATTGTTTCACCTAGTTCACACATCTGAACAGTTTTAAAGTGTGTGTACATGAGTGTGAGACCCCAAGCATCAGAGAAAGCTGATGTCATCTTACCTGCCTGTGACGTCTGCCGTCCGCTGCGGGTCTTTTCTGACTCCTCTTTCTTACGGATGCCCACCGAGCGCAGGGATTGGCTGCGACTGGCGAATGTGCCTTTGCCTGCAGGATGGGGCGGGATTAGCAACTACAGTCAACCTCTGATTGGCCAGCGGAGTGTGACCTGTACACCTAAACCAGCATCAGCCACGCTGGTGACTTTGTGTGAAGATTAACACAGTTTAAAACGTTTAACGCATGACCATGAACGTGTGCGGGTACAGAGCACACAGAGAGATTCACACTGAGAGATTCAGTGAGTCGTGTGAGAGCTGAGAGAAGCGTGTGCAGGATGAGAGCGAGCCGTGGATGAGATAAGAGCAGACTGTGTGGAATGAGACAGACAGTGGAGGAGAAACATCTGTAGATGATGAGTTCCTGAGGTGACCTTCACACACACTACAGTCAGTGGAGCTCTTACCAAGCGTGGCCTCCTGGATTCCTGGACCAGAACTCTTGCCTTCAGAAGAAAAGTGCCTGTAGCCTACAGGTCCAATGAGAAGCACAGAACATCTCATTCTATCATCGCTCATGTTGTTGCTCTGTCACACATCTTGTTTAACAACTGAAATGATAAAATCTGACTGTGTTCCTTTGGGAGGTTAAAGAGAGAGAACACAAGCACTAACATGAACTAAAGGTACCTGTGCACGGCTCTGTGTTGCAGGAACGGCCCTCCTCCAGAACACCCTCACAGAGGAACGCCTCCTCCGGCGGTGACTGACAGCTGCGTCTGCGAGTCTGGACTCCGCCCCCACATTTACTGCTGCACTCCGCCCACTTGCCCCACCCACTCCAGCCACCTGTATGAAACCCACACAAACACAGACATTTACACTATGATGGTACTGAGATGTTTGTGTTCTCTTCTCTCATGGATGTTTAACATTAGACACTGAGGCGTGTCACAAATACGGTTTAATCTGCATAAACAGAACATGAGAAGAACTGTGACCAGCTACTGACAGATCAACTGTATGACGGGGCACAAATGACTCTGCGCTCAGTGCTGGTCTGCTCACATAATGAGAAGAGCTACAGAAGGGCAGCATCAGATCTCACCAGCATTTATTAGATGACATGAGTCCATACTGACCATGCAGAGATCAGTTTACTGTAACTACTGTGACTCTCAAAACCAAACGCAGGATTGTTGTAATAAAAATGCTGGTATTAACCTGTGCGTCTAGAACCAGCCACAGTCCTAATTAATCCCAATCCACCAAACACACGCCATCAGATGGTTTTATCAACCAATCACACGTGGCACAAATCACCCGTTTAACCAAACTCTACTACACAGTGCAAATCTGTCTCAAATAACCTTCTCAACTTCTGCGCCGAGTGCCTTCAAACTTATTTAAACAAATGAAAGAATGAGGGGAGGGTGAAAAGGGCACAACTGAAATGAGAAGGGTAAGACTATTCATACAGCCAACAATTCACAGAGATGAGAATAAAGCAATCACATTCTGATAAGAAAATAATATGAGATTTTCCCTCTCTGTGAAAAACGATTTTTGAGTTTGACCTTTTTTGGTCCAATAGTTACGGACTGGAGGAGAAAAGAGGCAGAATAATAATGTTTCTCTCTCTCCTCCAGGACATTTTATTATGCTTTCAATAATTCAGTGTGTGTTCTTCAGCTGTTCAGATCTTCTGAGACCTTCAGATATCTGCCTCTGCCTGTTGCCTTCATTACAGTCTTCACTCATGTCCTGCAGCCGCTTTAATAGTTTTACAGCATTTTGATGGGTCACATCATTTGGCTCCTTTTAAAAAGCCTTTGAGAAATAAAAACAAACCCAAACGAGGAAACTGTTAGCATGCAGTAAAAGTCCAGAATACTTTTCAATCAGTATCTTGGCGAGTCTGAGCACCATCTGAGAGCTGATGAGATCTAAACAGATTAAACGGTGACACTCAGAGGATGTGAAGAGTTACTGCAGCCATACAGAGAGAGGAGAGAGAGAGAGAGAGAGAGAGAGAGAGAGAGAGAGAGAGAGTGAGTGAGTGAGTGAGTGAGTGAGTGAGTGAGTGAGTGAGTGAGTCTGTAACTACATTTAATGAAATAATTGAAGATAAATGAGAAAGCTTAAAGAGATGATCAGCTGTGTTTCCACAGGAACATCTCAGATCTGCTCTCTCACTGCTCCTGAGACGTGGGTGAGATGATCAGCTGTGTTTCCACAGAACATATCAGATCTGCTCTCTCACTGCTCCTGAGACGTGGGTGAGATGCTGCTCAGATGTCTTACCGATGAGCAATAAACTGATCACAAGTGTGACAAGCGTGTGAACAGAGGTTTGCTGGAGCGTCTGTGGCTACAGGTCAGGAAGATGGATGCCTCCTTTCAACAGG
>JBAJNP010008548.1:0-20015 GCA_036877545.1 Yasuhikotakia modesta
GCTTCTCTCTCTTTTTGCCATTTCTCTCTCTCTGTTTTTATCTCTCCCTCTAGTAGTTTGTTTTTCTCAGATGTTTGCTGAACATCATGCTGATTTTTTTTTAACTCTGACTGCAAATTTTCAATCTCTCTTTCACTTCTCATTTTTTCTTTCTGTATCTCATTTTCTTTCTCCTTCCATCTCTTAATTTCTTCACACGCTTCCTGCAATCTAAGTTCAGCTGTTTTCTGCTCTGCTGCCAATTTTGTCTGAAGTTTCTCTAGTTCCGTATTTCTGTTGTCCAGACGGTCTAAAAGCTCTTTTTTTTCATTTAATAAACCATCTACCCTGTTCCTCAGTATCTCCACCTCTCCATCTTTTTGGTCCATTTCTGAGTTCAGAGCTTCTCTCTCTTTTTGCCATTTCTCTCTCTCTGTTTTTATCTCTCCCTCTAATAGTTTGTTTTTCTCAGATGTTTGCTGAACATCATGCTGATTTTTTTTTAACTCTGACTGCAAATTTTCAATTTCTCTTTCACTTCTTATTTTTTCTTTCTGAAACTCGTTTTCTTTCTCCTTCCATCTCTTAATTTCTTCACACGCTTCCTGCAATCTAAGTTCAGCTGTTTTCTGCTCTGTTGCCAATTTTGTCTGAAGTTTCTCCAGTTCTGTATTTTTATTGTCCAGACGGTCTAAAAACTCTTCTTTTTCTTTTAACAAACCATCTACCTTGTTCCTCAGTATCTCCACCTCTCCATCTTTCTGGCCGAGTTCTGAATTCAGAGCTTCTCTCTCTTTTTGCCATTTCTCTTTCTCTGTTTTTATCTCTTCCTCTAGTAGTTTGTTTTTCTCAGATGCTTCTTGGACATCATGCTGAATTTTTGTAAATTCTGACTGCAAATTTTCAATCTCTTCTTCACTCGTCCTTTTTTCCTCCATTGCTCCTTCTCTTTCTCGTTCTCTCAGCGCCGTCTCTCTCTCCAGGTCTGTCTGTAGACACTGAATCTCACCTGAACAATTAACAGGAGAAGAAAGAAAATTGAATATAAGGAAAAACACCCAAATGCATTAACATATAAACGAACCTGTTTTAAAATACAACAGTTTCTGACCTTGCAAGACATCTTTGGTCTGTGTGAGCGTGTCCACCTGGGTTCGAAGCTGACCGCACTGTACCTTCAGACCTGAGGCTTGTTCCTGAACCTGGGCCATCTGTTCCTGGAGACGAACCACTACGCCTCTAAAATGAGAGACAAAACCAAAAGAAATTCATACTAGTGTTGACATGAACCTGTTGTTTATTTCAAACAACTGATCCATTGTGTTCTGTTCCTTGGTAGTTAAATTTATTATAAAATATTAAAAATGACAGACAGGATCATTCAGTGTCATAGATTTGAAGACCTTGGTTGGTAAATAAAAGGCAAATGTTCAAATTCTGCATTTAATCCTTACATATGAAATCAAACTACTGATACCTGATTAAAAAAAAAGTCTAATGACTAATAATATCAGCTAAGTAGCATTAAAAAAAAACCACTGTAAGTTAAGCGCCTTGCAAACAGAAGGGAGCCTAAATGTTTTTGGTCAACATCACAGCTGTCATATGTCAATCATATGCAAATGTTAATATGATGTTGTTGTTGTTGTGTTGGAGTTTTTAATACTAATGACCACAGATATTATCTGTACCTGAGTTCCTCTTTGACCTGTGAGAGCTCCTCTTTCTCTCTCTCCAGTGCACATATTCTGTCCTTTAGTCTCTCGCTCTCTCTCAGCAAATCATCTCTCTCTCGTTCTGCTCGTCTCTGTTGCTCTGTTGTTTTCAGCAGTTCTGCCTGAACACCCTGCAGCTCCTTCATCACAGCACTGTTCTGCTCAGCTAGCTGGCACAGACACAACACTGTCCGTCAGAACCGACATCAGCACCGACATCAGCACCGACATCAGCACCGACATCAGTAACAAACAACATACAGTGAGATTTCTTATTTTGCAATAAGAAAAAGATGTCTTGAACTAAGTAATAAATTGATAAAATGCTGCAAATAAAATAGATGTGTGCAGTAAATAAGTAAATGAATGCCTATCTTGTAAATGAATGTTAATAAAAGTAAATTAATGCCTTAAATAAAATTAATCTTGTCCTCTAGATAATTAAAAAAAAACCTCCAATGATTGACCAATCAGAATCAAGTATTCCAGAGAGCTATGGTAAAAAAATTAATTCACATAATACTTTTCCTTACAAGCTGTGATTTGCATACTTTGTACAAAACTTCACCAAATGAGGAAAAATAAATTATTCGATGTCTCACACTTTATCAGGACACAGTGTACTATAATTTCACTTTTTTGTGTGTGGCATCTTAGTGCAGTTGACAAAGCTGAATTCATCACCTCTGCTACCCTCTGTTCAAAGCTCTCCTTCTCCTCTGTCAGAGCATTCACCTCCCTCTCTCTCTCCTCTCTCTCAGTCTCCAGCTCTCTCTCTCTGCTTCTGAGCTTCCGCAGGGCTTCCTGATCCGTCTCTCTCCATTCCCTGGAACGCAGTGGGATCATCAGCACAACCACAGTGATCATAGCTGGCTGTGAACACACAGGACCAGCAGCCGCAGCCAAACGTAACAGCTGCTGAGATAAACTCCCACATTTACAGTGTCAACCAAAGCCCCAAGTATTCATTAGTATTCCTAGCAAACTCTTGCAAGCACATTGGGGACTTGTTTCGTGTCACTGTTTCATCTGCAGATTTCAAATCTGTGATTCAAATTCATCTTCACTGCTTTACACATTACAAGCTGTTTGGACAGGCCAAAAAATAAAGGCAATATAAATACATATTGCAATAACATCAATAATAATAATAATAATATCTACATAAAAATAATAATTTGACAGTTTATTTTAATATAGCATAATATGTAATATATTACATAATTTATATAATAATGTATAATTAATAATAATATATAATATAATAATATATAATGTATTTTTTAATATTTTGCTAACAATATCATATTACACATGTGAAATGGTAGTTTAAACAATATTTAATATGTTAAACTAGTGGTGCACAATACAGGTATAAAAACATTATTTACATTTATCTTTTCAAATGGTTTGTTTTAATATTTATGTGTTTTGCATTTTAATCAAATAGCCATTGTTGTGAAACAGATTCAAAAACACAAAACAAATCTAAATAGAAATAATCAAAGCATGTTTTTCACATTGCTATTCATCAAATGTAGAAGAGATTGTAGCTAATAATATTCATTTATCAAATGTTCTTTGTGCAAACAAAGCACATCTATTGTTATAATAATAAAGGGAATGCTAATTCATGTTTGCATGTTGTTGCTTTAAAACTCTATCTATAGTCTTTCCATCCGCTGAAGTGTAAAAATCCCTGAATATGCTTCACTGTAATACAATGTCGCACCTTAATTCATTAGCCTCCAGAGACGAGTTCTTCAGATCCCTCCGCACACCCGTCACCTCAGAGTCGAGTGCCTGGATCTGCGCTTGGGCTTCTGCCATCTCCGTCTCCAGCTGAGGGGTCAAGAAGACAAAATCACACCTCTCGTCCCTCCAACCCAAACCTGGCCCTACCAGCAGCTCAATCTGGCACCGGATCAAGTAATTAAAGGCAAGAGGGCTGTGACAGCTTGCAGGGATTTGGTCATGTCCCCAGGCAGGGTAAGTGATCTATGCTAAAGACAGGCTGAACCTGCATGACGGACCTGCAGAGCACGAACACTGAGTTCTCTCTTGTCCTTGGCTAGAGCTTCGTTTAAAGCAGCCATTCTCTCCAGCGCATCTCGACTTTCTGTCAGCTCTCTCTTCAGCTGGGTTTGACTGGAGGAAAAGGCCAGTAATGACTCCCGGGCCTGGAGAGAGAGAGAGAGACAGTGAAAACAGAGGACAGATAACCACTGAGGTAATGTGTACAAATGAAAAGACTATTAAGATTATACAGCTCTGTGAAATAAAACCACAGAATACACTCAGTCGTAGACATTAAAGGCTAGCTATGTGAACATAGCTGCTAGGTTAAGAAGGTCTTTTAAGCCTAGTCTGACCAGCTAGCAATTCGCTAGGGCTAATCAGTTTTTTTCAGAATCAAATTATACCAATTATATCTATCTTATATCTATATTTATTTAAAATCTAACAAATAGATGACTTGTAAGACTAGTCCACAGGGGCGTTCAGTCTTGCTCGTGTTGGGCCACAATCCTGCAAAGTTTATCACCAACCCTAATCAAACATGCCTGAACCAGCTAACAATGACTTTAAGGATTACTGAAAAATTCCAGGTGGTGTGTCAGATTAGGGCCTGAGATAAAATGGACCTTCGGAAGCAATACTGAAAATGCTTTAGGGCTCTTCATACAAAGACTCACTCTACTGTAATACTATGCGTTTACCTTTATTAAAGAGTCTTTAGCGATGGCTGCCTCCTGCTCGACTCGTTCTCTGTCCAGCTTCTCTCTCTCTAGCGCCCCCTGCAGGCTGTGCAACTCCAGGCGCCTGCGAGTCTCTCTCTCAGACAGCTGAGCAGCCTCCAGCATCTCTGCCTCCACTCTGAACACACAATAAAATAACACTTAACCTGCAAAATAGCTAATGGCTAATCATGGGTCTAATATGATCAATATGTCTATGCAAGGCTGAACAGTGATTGGTGGATCAAACATACCGTTTCTGTCTCTCTCTGTCCAGCTGGATTTTCTCCTGCTCTTCTCTGTCTCTCTGTCGTCTCATGCGCTCATTCTCTTTTCTCAGCGTTTCCATCTGTTTCTCCGTCTCCTCCACCTGACTGCGTAAGCTGCTCACCATCTCTCTCTCACTGTCACACATGTCTTCACAGATCAGACGTACTCAACACTCTTCCACATTAAACTACTAACTGTTACAGCTTTCAAGGTGGAAAGAGCAACAAATGACTAATTAGGTATAAACTGATGCATTTAATCAACTGAATATTATCTATCACTTTGTGGTTCTATAAAACTATACAAAAATGTGGTTCTATAAAACTATACAAAAGCAGTACTGTGGGACCCCAGAAAAGCACTACAATAAACCAATAATGTCAGTTAATACGAAGAAACGAGATATTTCAAGACAAACAAGTATCTGGGTGTATCATCACCTGTTTAGTAGTTCCTGAGTATGTTTAACCTGCAGTAAACCCTGATTGGTCTGTCCCTGAAGCTCCTCCCTCTCACCCTCCAACTGCGTTATTTGTTTCTCCAGAGTTTCCTTTTCCGCTCCTAGTCTTCGCATCCCCAGTTGTGCATCCTGAAAAACAGCACAGGCATCATATAAAACACACACAGGTTACAACATATAAAGGGTAGTTCTATTAATACTGAATAATTTGATTAAAACGCTAAAACTATATCTATAATGACTATGATATAAAATATTTTTACTGTCCAAACATATCACACCAATCAGACAATGTATTCCACTGAGATCATGTGGGTTTATTTTAATGTCACACTGACCAACCTGTACTTCCTGTTGCCTCCATTGCAAGGCAGTCTCAGCCTGAGCGATGATGGAGAGCACAGTGGACAGTCCTTCGCCGGGCACATCCTCTACAGACAGAGAGCGAGACTGCCCACTCATCCGCTGACAGTTCAGAACCCTCCACTGAACAGAATCAATCAATTCATTCATTCACGGTTCATGCTAAGCGAACACACATCAACAACTGTAAACACCACGAAGCCAGTAAATTAAACACCACTAAAATAACCACAATCGCAACACTGAATCAATTAAGAAATCCCACAGTCACAATCCAATATTTCCTGTTTAATTTCCTGTTTCTGTGCTGACTCACCAGTGTCCTGACAGCATGCCTGACAGATTCAAAGTTTCTCTCCAATTCTATCTGTTTCTCCCACTTTCTCTCTTGCTCTTCTTCTCTCTCCATCTCTTGCTTGTGTCTCCTCTCCATCTCAGCCTCCTGCTTCACTCTTGCAGATTCAAGAGCTTTAATGGTCATATTTAGGTCTGTGATTCTAAAAAACAGAATACAGCATTAATATTTGGAAAAATGGCACTTTGATAGCTTCTTTTACTGTAGTAAAATAACCTTTTACAGTTTATTTTACTTTTACTGTTCTTTTACTTTCAGCTTAAGCTTTTACTGTATTTCATTTCTAGCATCAAACATTTAGAATCTGCACAATAACAATGTCTTGAGTGACATTTTTGAGTGAAATGACTTTTTTCTCTACAAAAACACTCCTTTTTCAAACACATAAATGTCACTATATATAAATTGTATATATAAATCTATATATAAATCTGAAGGCTGCAAAATTTGAATTTGAGCACTTGAATAACCTGTTTTTGAGTTCCAGCGTCTCTGATTGGAGGTCATCTTTCAATTTAGATGACTTCCTGTCTCCTCTCTGATCATGAACCAGATCATCTAGAGACAGCGGCCCCTGAGTGTAGGTGAGAGGATTTGCCAGAGTGGAGGTGAGAGGATGTGCCGGAGTGGAGGTGAGAGGACGTGCCGGAGTGTAAGTGAGGGGTGGAGTGTTACCCCACACAGTAAAGAGAGAGGAGGAGACACGAGAAAACTCTGCTCTCAGCTCCCACAAGTCTCTGCAGAACACATGAAACAGGAGAACAGAAAAGAAGGATTTCAAAGAGAATGATGCAAGAAGCTACTAAAACATAGCGATGATGTCCACATTTTTTATTTTTTAATGTGGATATGTGTTTTTGGATGAATTCTCACTTGTCAGTAGCAGTCTTCAGAGAGTGACATTGGCGTCTGAGCAAGACCACTTGTCCCCAAAGGCTCATCAGTCTGGTCTGCTCCTTTCCTATGTGGCCTGTCAGAGCCTGAATTCAAAGAAATCACTGAGAGAATATCTCGCTATTTCTAGCAGCCCTTCGGTATGCATGCATTTATATGACTCAATTTCAATGCAGGGCTGTCACGTTTTTTAATTAAGCCCCCTGTGGCTAACAAGAAAGCTATTTCATAAGGAAAGCTACACCACAGAGGTTCTTGTAGCTCTTTAAAGTCCTTCTAAATTAGTGTCAGGATTTTTGTCTGGGGTTGAAGCCTTTGTCAAAAAAAATTGATCCACTTTTTATGGATGGTTGTTTAAATGGGTTCATAATTATGCAATATCCCAGCCAAATGGACAATAACCCTTAAGGCAATAGATGTGTATGACACCAGAAATACAAAACAGAGCAACACACACAACAACAATCTCTTAACTGAATCTTTCTCTGACTGAATTCACTGCAGGCTTGAGAAACATTTAACCAATGGTTGTTTACAGCTGCAGTAAGTTTCATGAAAAAGAGCTTGTTGAGAAAATGCTAATTGTGTCTGAGCTTTGTTACACTGTTACAAAGTCAGCTACAACCGTATTTATTGCATTATGATGAAACAATAAAAAATAATGTCCTAAAATATAATGTGCCTCTCAGTTGCTTATTTTTGCTTTATATAACAAAACTTAATACAACATTGGCAGCTTACCAAATCAGATTGTGAATTTTGTACTTCTTGTTGTTTTGATTGTCTTGACATGATATATATACGGTACTAGCGTGCTGTGCTGTGCTGTGCGTTTCAGGCTGTTCCAGTAATAAAGCAACACAGACTGTAACCTTGAAGGTTGTTTTAAAAGAGATGCCAAAGGACAAAAACATTCAGCTGTACTGACTGATTTAAAAAAACCCTTTTGAGCTTCAACAGAAAAAATTCTCACTCCACATTCTCGTTTCTCACGCCACAAGAAACACATTTACAATTTATTATCTCATAATGCATTCTTTTTATGAAACAACCATCTACTAATAAAGAATATGCACGGTAAATTGGGTGCGATTTATTGCACAGTTGCTTGGTGACAATTTCTCCACACTCCCTAATGTCCTGATAAAATCAACTCTCAGAAAAACAAAACTATTGCTAAGCAACTGCTAAATGGATATGAACCCATTTCTAAGGTCATGTACACACTGTGAAGTTTTGGGAGTGACATTTGCATTTGATGCTTTGTTCATGTTGTGCTGTACTGTAATTGTGCTGTAACACAATGACACCGCAGAGATTCTCCTCTGAGCAGGTCATGTACTCAGATTTAGAAATGTGATATTTGTTTCTATAGCAACAGTCATAATCCCAAAATTAATTCAAGTGCGGTTTGTTGGTGAAGACAATAAATAGAATAAAACAGTACATAATAAAATGTTAACAATTGTTTATGACATCAGTGTCTAAAATACAGTGATTTCACTGCAATTACTTTAGTTCACTTTCGTTCTGCGCACACCACAAAAATCAATTGCAGTTGGAAGTGACTTCAGTTGTAGAAAAATGTTAATGCTTATGTAAATTACCTAATGGTGTTTACAGAATGGCATTAAACATTCAGAAGATGTGGCAACCATTGTTGACTGCAGTATGTATGTAAACCAAGATTTCTTTCATTAGGTTACACTGGTATAAGAAAATTTTCACRTTTCCATTTTTATTGCATTAACATTTATACACATTTTATCACTGTGTGTTTCAGTTGAAACAAATGACCAATGACAGATCTACAAAGACTATAACTGACATACATACAACACATTATATATCCTGTAATTTAATTCTTACCTCCTTCTCTTTTTGCCAGTCCATTTCTTTTTGCACCACCTCCTCCACTGCTTTGGACCAATCAGCAGTAAGCTTCCGCAGGTCATCTCTCAGGGTTTCATTTGCCTCTGTTGATTGACTGAGCTGACTCCGTAGAAGAACATTGACCTCTGAGAGCCCCACACTTCTGCTCCGGTGAAGAAACACAACTTAGTCATCAGAATACAATCAAAGAAGACATAAAATCATGGTCTGCTCTAGTCCAAAATAAGACTTCACACCTCTGCTGTTCCTCCTCCAGCCGGATGAGGGTGCTCTCCAGAGTGTCACTGCGTTCATCCCGCAATATTCTCTGCCACAGTCCACAAAGAAATGCAGTGTTCACTCGGCTCTCACAGCTCACCAGAAAAATAAGTTTTTGTTGAACTCACCTCCCTGGCCCTCAGCTCTCGCTCCTCACTTATCACCTGCCGCTCCAGAGCCTGACAGCGAGCTCTGTACTCCACCACCTGAAATGTGCAGACATGAGCATTTATGGATCATAAACAAGTACAGGTACTTAGGTATGTCTGCACCTCAAAAATACTAAAAGCTAAGTGGCTATGTGAAGGTCATAGTGTCCGTTAGTTGCACTAATGTTGATGGTGGATTACAAAACAGATCATAGCTTCTGAAAATCTGATCACAACTGGGAAGCATTTTTGAGATCTTAAACTAATGCATCCTGTGTTCATTATTAAAGCAGTTAGATGAAGTATTAATACAGGTGTGTGGTGGCCCCTGTGTTCAGACCTTGTTCTGAAGTTTATGGATGAGCAAGGCTTGTCTTGCTTCTCTCTCTCTGCCCTCTCTGAGCTTCTTCCGCCATTCTCTGTGCTCATCGTTCAGACGCAGAGACAGCAGAGACGGGTCCAGTGTTTGGGACAGCTAACCACAACATGACATAAACACAAACATTAGTTTAGCATGTGTTCATAAGGGGTGCTTCTCATATTCTAGAACCTCCAGCCCGAGACCCAGAAACCAGTCATCTTCAAGGACGTCTTAGTTTCCTAATTGCACTATGACAAGAAGAGTGAGGAAGCTATATAAGAAGGTACAGCATGGGCACGGAAACACTGGTGTTTCCAAGCCGGATGTGTTTTTTTGTCTCAGCCTACTTTGCATCCTTGCATCTTAACAGGGTGGAGCTAAGATGCGAGGAAAGGAAACAAGGACACATATATAAGAATTGAGAAGCACCCAGGGTGTCATGCTGAGGGATTGATCACATCACTGATTCGCTCCTCACCCTGTCAGTCAATGCTTGAGCCCGGGACTCAAGCTCCTCCCTCTCTGCTCTGCTCTCAGATAATTCATCCTGCAGACGTGACAGCTCTGCTTTTAGCTCCGCCCTCTCCTCCTGCCAGCCAATCAGAAGTTCTGATTCCATGTTCAGCCATCAGCTGTGGAAAATGACAAAATTGTGCAAACAAAATGACATTTTTTATACAATTAAAAATAAATGTAACTGTAACAAACATGAAAAAATGTTCAGAGTGAACCATATGCCATCAGAAATGATAATAAACCACATATAATGTAGTGCACTGATGATTAAGAACTTTTTCCATTAAAATAACGTGCACCAATGAATTATTCACAGACCGTAAACATGTATTTAGGAAGTAAATAGGGCCGTAAATGTATTAAAATAATAACAAACGAGCAGAACGCAGAAATCCCAATACAGACTCCCTGCGCAATGCGTTTTATATTAAAGGAATAATATTGCATATATTATCGTATTAATATTATATTAAACGTAAACATGTGGCGGTATTAAATGACTGCGATAACTCATACATGTCTATATCACACGTTTACAGTCAGTGCATAGCAGAGATCTTTATTCGTTTAACTACAACACTGCAAAGACAAAGTAGCATCTTACTTTTAAAAAAAACACGGATTACGTCGCCATGTCTATTCACATACTGTACTCTGGAAATGATCGCAAAAACCTCGAATAGTTGCGTTTTAATCTTGTTTTCTGCCTGTGTTGAACATCCGGAGTTGTAAACCGTAAAGTCCAGTGTGTTTTGAATGAGCAGCTCGCGTGTATTTAGTGCGCATGTGGTGAACAGCGCCACCGCACGACTCGGAGATGCGAGTCAAGCGTTTGTTACTGTTTGCAGCGATTGTTTGAAACAGTTGCAATTTTAAACAGCCATATTTAAATAAACACCGATGCATCATAACATAAAGTTTAAAAACAATGCACACTGTGCAGACCTTTGTGTTTCTCCTTTGAGTTTTTCCCACGCCACGCCATGAACAGAAGAAAAGGTAATGACGTCACTCAGACAGCGCAAACTTAAGTTTAATGGCTACTGTAATGTTTCTACGCCGCAAAATTTACAGCAATGATACATTTAGTTTGTTATTGTATTATGAACCACTTTGGACCTAATTACTGTTAAAAAGTATTTGAAATCTAAATACTTGTACAGGAAATTGATGTTAAAAGGTTACTGTGATGTATTTCCTTAATAAAAAGCTTGGCATGTCAGATGTAGCATGTCATTTACTCCAGTAGCTAGTCCTGAAGTGAATAGTCATTTAAACATGCCTTAATCTGTCTGCTATCTGAATTGCTATGTATGCCATGCTCACAGTATGTTAATACAGAGAGCACACAGTATGACCCCATAATTTCCTAAACTAAATAACAACTTCTTTCAGTGTGTAATTCTTATTGTTGATGCCACTATAATTATTGATTAGCTGAGATCAGCTGATTTTAAAAGAACAACTATTTTTAACATTAACTTAACTTTATTGTTTAACATTGATTTGATAGAGTGTGATTTCAATAAAGACAAAAGCATTTCTGAACAAAGTTTATTAATGTCTAGTATTTATATAAGGTGCTCAGATTGAAAAAACTGAAACTGAAACAGCAGGTTAAACAGTAGGTTACAATAGAATGTACTAAATATTATTTTTCCCTATTTTAAAACAGCAAAGATCAGGATCATCTTTATCATTCTGTTTTAGACATAATATCAAACATAATATTATTTAAAAATGTAATATATGAGATATTTAATGCATTAATTACTTTAGATTGTTATTCCTGTAATAGATCATTAATGGTTATAAATGGATTGTATCACATATCACAATTATACAGATTATTGATCTTCATTACATCTAAGTCACTGGGTTTAAATCTCTGTCCAATCTTCACATTCCGGTTGCGTTTTGGTAAAATAGTGGGGCCACCATCTTCAGAGTATGCATACCTGCAATGACACAACACATAAGAATATAACTGTAGTGTCTATGGCCCTTGAAGTTCTGATATACTAGTGAGCGGTATCATTTCATATGTATGTTATTAAATATCTCCATACTTTCCAAAGTGCATGATGGAGCTGTAGTCATAGGGCGTATCCAAGTTGTTTGTTTTGAACTTTTCAAAATTCCTCAACCTGTCTATATTTATGAACAGAAGAATCAATGAGCATGAATCTACAGTTCAACTTTAAAATATTAGAGTTTAGAAATGTTGTTGCTTTACCTTTCCATATATTGGACCACATGATGGTGACATACTTGTCCCGGTCCGCTCGTGACTGCTCATGCAGAAAGCCCAGAGCATGCATGAGCTCATGAGAGGTCACCCCTGATGCTGTGCATTCAGGTGACTGTAGAGAAAGAGTTTGTCTCCCACCACGTGCACCCAGATAGGACCAGCACCTGTTTATCAATCATCTATTAGTTTGCATTATAATCACAAATAAAAATCACTATTATAGATTTACAAGTATAGATTTATTATGATATATATATTGTGATAGAGGCAGTGTTTATACCCAGATTTAGGCTGAATATCCAGGTAGTCGCGCTGGTGTGTTCTGGACACGAAGCGCACACAGGTATCATGTTCTATGTTCCCCATACCTCTCTTGATGTTCTGTATGTCCGTATCACCTTTGCAAACATAATAGTTTTAACAAAATAACAAATAAGCAACAGTATATTTCTGTAGCTCAATGGTTAGTAGGTTGTTTTAGCAATGCAAAGGTCCAGGGTTTGATACCCAAGGACCATCCATGGTTACTATATTATGAATGCACTGTAAAAGGAGGTTTTGTACAATAAAACATGATGCAGTATCTGCTTACTGTACTCAGGAGAAAGTGTGTATGCAATGTAGACATGACCGTCAACAGACTTATTCCACAGGCAGCTCTTGGCGAAACAGCTCCGCTGGCTCCTACCAGAAACGGCTATATCTCCCTCTCTGAGGCTAGTGCCATCCACAGCAAACACACCTACAAAAGTAAGTCCCTGTTATTTAAACCACAAAGAAAAGTGACTCTGACTGACTCTACATTGCAGAAGTAAATGCAGCCTTACCTTGATAGTCGTTTACATCTATGATCTGATCCATGGCTGTTTTGTTATTTTCTTCAATGTCATCTAGGAAAAAACATTAAGATGTTTACATTTGAAACCCACTCATTTATTGTATTATATTGAAACAAATACAGAACATTACCTGAGTAGCTTCTCCTACGTCTGTTTGTGTTAAAGTGTGAAGAATTCTACCAGCCAGAGATTTAAAAAGTATTATAATTATTATAACATATTTATATACATATACACACGACTCATGCAAAATGAGAGGGAAATGTTACCTGAACAGGTAAAGAAAAGCAATGTCCTGCAACAGACAAGAGGATGATGGTAACCAATGTGTGCTGCATGGCTGCAGACGTTTGCTGTCTGGATTCATGGCATCCGCCTTTTATAAGGAAAAGCTTCCTGTTACAACACGTGTAATTTAAATAGCCAAACATTTGTGCCTGTTTTCATGTTTTGCTCCCACGTGCTACACATACATAACTACTGTTTTCAATTCATAAATGACAGCGTTGTAACCCAGAGCATGTGTACGTAAAAACACAACCGCCCGAACAGGGACTTGAACCCTGGACCCTCAGATTAAAAGTCTGATGCTCTACCGACTGAGCTATCCGGGCTCTTGCGCGCTGACTTTAGCGGAAATGATAAAAGTTTTTACAAACTTTTTACACGTCACGTTACTGGTGATGTTAAAGTTAGTTAAAATGCACGATTGTGTTTTTCACGTAGCTTTCACACCCTCACCAGCTTTCCGTTCACATCAGTGTTATTAAATACGTTTCAGATTAAAATGTACATATTTTAAAATAATTTTATTTAGCAGGATTATTTAGCAACACCAAAACGTTCCCCTAACGTTAGTTTTTACTCTTGTTGTTTTTAGGTGGGAAACCCAAAACTAACGTTACGCAAACAACGCTCAGGCAACCAAATATTGCTATCCGGGTATTTCTTGAATACTTCCCAGTTTTATGTGGAAGTATTTGTAGCAGGCATACAGGCACTTTATTTTATCCATCCAACAGTTAAAACATCCGTTTGTTTCATTCATTTGTTTTGTTGTGATGAACACCCCACCAAACTGTTTAAACGCCACTTTTAAAGACGATAGAAACGTACAGGTGAGTCGCAGGCCACGTGTTTCATTGTAGCTTAATCGCTACAGAAGTAGTGCATGTAATATTAGTAAATGTAAGTACAAAAGTAAAAATGTAATACTCTAAAAACTCCAAATCCTGTGTTTCAAAATGTTTATTTATTTGGAAAATGTTTTGATTTCTTTTGGTATTTGTGTGTGTGTGTGTGTGTGTGTGTGTGTGTTTGTGTTTAATGATGATGAATGGTGTTTATTATTAGTTTTGTGTAGTGCATTTTTACAGATGTTGTCCTGTCTGTCTCAGGATTTGTTAAAACAACTCAACGATGCCAAAACTGAACTTCAGCTTACTAAGGATGAGCTGGAGCAAGTAAACAAAGATGTAAACAAATGGTAAACAACTCTTATTTACCTTAAGTGACGCTATCATGTCATTTGTGGTCTAAGATAGCATAGAAATCCTAGGATGACAGCATGTCCTTTCACCTCATGAAATTACTCATTTAAAGTTTAAAGTCATAAACACATACAGCAGTGACTGAATCATCTCTCATTAACGTCACTCCAGCAGAGAGGAGATGGACCGGAGGATGATGATGATGGTGCAGATGGATGAAGGCCTGTGGAACTCACTGCTTGAATTAGACTCTGTCCTGCAGGAAAAGAAACGGCTCACCAATCGGTTACAAGAACTAACATTGTCAAGGTATAATCATGCACTTTTATTCTACCCTAGCAATTAAACTGGGCCTTACCAACAAAACGTAATATAAACGAGTAAGTGAAAGATTTAACATTATATAATTTAACATGTTACTTCTGTATATTCTAAGAACTTTAGATAAAAACTGTCAGTTTTAGTTTAAATTAACAAGTAAATTCACTCATTCCCCAAAGCCATTTGTTACAGCACCACAGAGTCAAAGCAAGATCTTCTGAGTGACCTACAGACAGAAGAAAGCAGCCTGCTAGACAGAGAGCATCATCTTCAGCTCACACGCGACAGGCTGAGGAAAGCAGTGGAGAATTCTGCCTCAAACACAGAAGGTACCAATGACTGCTTCAAATTACACCGTATCCTGTAAACTGCAATTACTGGACGTACTGAATGTCATGATACAATTTTGACAGTTTCTCTACATTTCAAGATTCCCGGAGTGAAAATGCAAGCAAGCCAGACTCATCCAGTCAGAGTAAAGCTGTTAAACCGGTGAGAAAACGAGGAGGACGAAAATGAACTTCCCTAGAATCCAACATGACAACATGATGCTAATTTGTTTTTGTATTTTAAATTTTGAAATGCAATAAACTTGAAAATATACGTATTAGTAAAAGTTGTCTTTCTATGCACAATTTAAAGTGTCTATTTTCATATCAGGTAATTGGTGAAATTAAATTAAAGTTTATTTATAAGCCAATTTGTACATTGAAATACACAGTCTACAGCAGTACATTACAAAAATATATTTTTATAATAATAATAATATTTAAGTTACATAATGTTTACATACAAATACATTATGTGTGCAGTGTGTTTTGTAGAGGTCTATAGTAAACTGGAATTTGTGCATGAACGTATATATATATATATATATTTATTTATATTGGCAAGTTAGTAAACAAAGTACAAACTTTTATATAAAACTATATTTTATATAAAACTATAAGTATATATGCTTATATAATATATATATATATATAAGCATATATATATATATATAGGGTTACCTAACCCTAACCTAACCCTATATACTATATATAAGTATATAAGTCCAAAAGTATATATTATATCCAGTAAAAAATAAACAGATGTACTGAATATTAGGCATCATGGTGGCAGTGTACATACTACACGACAGACCTCAGAGGAGGTTTGCGGTCTATTGTGATGCTTGCCGGCCACCGTAGAGCACAAGCACGTGTGGAATCTGATTCAATGTCCAGCTCGGTCGGATTTAAAATATAAACTTAAGCTGTAATATCTCGATGCCACTGTCAACCAGGTAGATCAATACATGTATAACCCATTATTATTTGGATGAATGTTTAGAGATAACACAGCAGTATATTTAGCCTGTCGAATGTGCTGAATAAGGCTTTCTAATAGGGAAGCAGCTGTCAGTTTGACAGTCCTTACGTTATGTTAGACAATAAGTTTAATGCAATTTAAACAATGTTTAAATTGTCGATCTTCGTGGTAAATATTCACTTGTGCTCCACCACAATCTCACATTTGTTTAGGTGATATTGGTGGTGTTATCATGGTATCTCCGGAGTCGCGGTGTGTGTTTGAGCTGTGTGCGGATCAGACTGTCACAGCGGGGCTGACGGAGGTGTCGGGGCCGCTGGGTCACCAGGAACCTCCGCAGCCCTCATCCGGTGCTTCATCTAATAAGGGTCAGAGTTAGAGAAACATTTTAAAGGAGATTTTAAAGGTGATCAAGTGTTTATATAACCAAACTTTATATAATCACAGATGGGAGCTCAACATCTGCATCTGCTGGAGACCGGATGTTCTGCTCCGCTTGTCAGTGTCCTTTTGAGAGTCGAGAGGAACAGGTAATAGATCAACATTATGTTACTTACCAGGTCACTTCATAGGAGTAACTATGAGTGCTTGTAATGATGGATGTATTTGCTTTGTAGATCACTTAGCTTTGTCGTTTAAGTTTCCTCTTAGACAGTTGTGTGTGTCTGTTTTTGTGTTGTTCCTATGTCAAATCTTAGGTTGTTAACTGTAGTTTAGTTTTTGTGCATTAAAAATCTTCAGACACCGTGAACATACATACACACTGTTTTGTGTAGAATGTGTGATTTTAATTTAACTTGCAATAAATGGAACAAGTAGTATTTCATATTTATAAATTTGGTAGATGCCTTTATCCATACGTGTGTTCCCTGAAAATCAAACCCACAACCTTATGCACTGCTAACATGTTTGCTTTTGCCTGCATATACTTCAGTGTAAATGTAGCTCCAATGTTATTTTGTTAGATGGAGCACTACAAACTTGACTGGCATCGTTTTAACTTAAGACAACGTCTGGAAGGAAGATCACCAGTAACAGTGGAAGAGTTTGAGAAGAAAACTGGCACAGGTACGTTCATATATGTCTCTTACTGAGAAACTCTTTCGTATCGTCAGGTTGTATCTAGTAGAGTTATCTTGTCTATCTTCCTGTCAACAGGAGATATTTCAAGCATTTCAGGTTCAGACTCGGACAGTGAAGATGAGTGCGTGACAGAAGATGTGACTCAGGGGACAGACAGCACTGTGGACACGGATCAGTCCCTGTGTCGTCTGTCTAGTAAAGCAGTCTTCCAGAACATGCAGGGGCAGTACCTGACACTGTATCGCTGTGTTCTGCAGAGCAAGAGAGTGAGTAAATCTACCCTATTCTTTTCTCTTAGTCTTTCTTGTTGCCAGTTGTCTTGTAGCAGTGTTCATGCTACACAATACACATAAAACAAAGAGGTTTAAATGTTTTTGGCCAAGTGGTTATTCTTATGACAGCAGTATTGAACATGTTGTATTTGCACTTATTGTTTGTAAGAAGAAAAAGAGTGAAATAAAATGCTGCCACTTTTTCTGTTTTTTCTTTAGTATGTAATATTGTAACTTCATCACTTACACTATAATAATATGTGGCAAAGATACGTAAATAAACACCTAAATGAATTGGAATGTCCCTTAAAAGCAATGGCCAGCAAAAATTGCATATGTCCCTTTTAGTCAGCTAGGTGGCAATAATAATACACATACAGTATATCATTTATTATATGTGGTTTTATCTAATTTTTATCTAATTCTTTATTACATTCTCAGGACAGTGAAGAAGACTTGGTTTCCTCTTTACTGAAGTTATCACACAACACTGTTTGGGTTATTCTGATGACTGGTGGTGGACACTTCGCTGGAGCAGTTTTTAAAGGGTCAGTGCATGTTGTTCCAGATCTTCTTTACCTGTGTATATAATCCAGTCGTGTCTTAATCTAATTTGCTTAAACAGTAAAGAGATTCTGCAACATAAGACGTTTCATCGGTACACAGTGAGAGCAAAACGAGGGACTGCCCAGGGAATGAGGGACTCTCAGAATCGTAGCCACGCCCCTAAATCTGCAGGCGCCACCCTCAGACGCTACAATGAGGCTGCATTGGTGAAGGTACATTCTGACATTTAGTCCCAATAGATGACTGAATATGTGTCAAAAGTACAATTGGCTTCTGTGCCCTGGTTATTAAGTCTGGCATTATGGTAGTGAATTACTGTAAATATCTATTTATAACTAGGATATTCATGATCTTCTGGAGAGCTGGGCTGAGAGGTTGCAGGAGGCGAGTGCTATCTTCCTACGAGCACCAAGTTACAACAAGACCATATTTTTTGGAGGTCGTGGAGCACCCCTGGACAAAAAAGACCAGAGGGTCCGCGTACTTCCTTTTGCCACCCGCAGAGCCACATTTAGTGAAATACGACGAGTGTTTGATCTGCTTTCAACTCTACATGTCTATCGTATGTTGAGACTTAAGTTTCCCTCCTTAGCCATTAACTGTTATAATGGATAGTGGATATGGATATTATAAAAATCTATCTTCCTATTTTTCCTCTTGAATGAATGTTTGTTCATTTTCAGAAAAAGACACTGACATCTCCAGTATTCTCAGTCCATCAAAGAAAGTGTGGAAGAAGAAAACTTCTAAACCTGTTAGCCACACAGTCCCTGAGCTAAACGCAAATGGTGTGTCTGAACCCATGACGGTGTAGGATGAAGTTGTTTTGAACATGCACTTATTTCAGAACTGTTTTGTGGTCAGTGCTTGTAGAAGGTGGAGAGGAGGAGGAACAAAGTTTAGGTGAGGAAGACTCAGGAGTGTTGGAGATGGTGGAGGTGACGCTGGGAACCCTGGACCTCAGAGAACATGAGGTTCAGCTTAACAAGCGGAAAAGAAGGAAACGGAAAGAGAAAAAAGAAGGTAAAGATCAACTTTGCTTCAGAAGAACTTTAGATAATTCCAGAAAGTAGTTGCTGAAATTGAGGAAACTTTAAAGTTTAATAATAATCATCTTTGATTATTCTTGTGTCTTCTGCCTCAGGCAACAAAGAGCCGAGTGAAGAGAAGGCAGATGAAGAAATGGAAGAAGCTGAACTTGAGGATGAAAACCCAGAAGAACCCAAAGAAACCCAGAGGAGCTCAAAGAACAAAAGGAAACCGAAAGGCAAAAAACATCAGCCTGAGGAAGGTGAATCACTGATATTCCACTCAGTTACACACCAAGCAGGAACTAAAATATGCTGTCCCTTAATTCTAAAGATAAATTCTGTTCTAAGCATAAGAAAACTTGATGATCAAGCACAAAATGCTTTAATCTTTTCAGATGAAGGGGACGAGTCGTGGGAATACAGTTTGAGGGACTCTCTCTACACTGCCTGTAAAACGGGGGACGTCCAGACGCTGTGCACACTTCTGCAGCTGCCGGAAGACCAGGAAGAGGGAATCGAGAGGAACGTCCAGGAGAAACCTACCTCAGATTCCTCCAGCGTTTCATGTCTTCTCAACAAGCCAATTGACTCAGCAGGCTTCACTTTACTGCACGTGGCGTCGGCAGCGGGACAGAAATCTGTCATCAGACTGTTACTGGATGCAGGGAGCGATCCAGCCAACAAGTACACTCATGCAAAATTGACACCATTTAAAAGTAGCTACAATAAAAACCTAGCCTGCTAAATGAATATATGTAAATGAATGATGACACGTTTCTCATGAAGCCAGATGGAACTCTCTATCCTAAATAATGTTGTTTTGTTTAGGGATAAGAAAGGATTCACTCCATATTGCGTTGCTCCAGAGAAGGACACTCGAAACACCTTCAGAAAATACA
>JBAJNP010008549.1:0-13971 GCA_036877545.1 Yasuhikotakia modesta
GCCAGGCGGCTGCATTCTCGTTGAGAAATGGCGGAGCTCACTCACTCACTTTCTTCCAAGCAAGATCCTTTTTATTTCTGTCTTTATAAAAGAAGGATGAGGTGTTATACAGCTCCGGGTAACGGCACACAGCAACGATAACCTTCTCCTCCATTTTGTCTCCAACCTTCTGCCTCTGCTCTCTGATCACGTCACTGCTAGCGCGAGCTCCTGATTGGTTAACGCGGCGCGAATGTCCGCCAAAATTTTCAACTTCGCCGCGGCTGACGCGCGAAACGCTCAATTCGCGCGTGACGCGCTTGACGCTTCATTCGCGTCCGGTGTGAACACACCTTTAGCCGGTCTGAATTAACCGATTTAGCGATAGATTTTAATGGGTTTATTATAATTTAATGACCGTAGGGCAAATGATTCATCGTTTCGTGTTGATAAAGATTATGTTATGCTGAACGCAGTTTGTGTTTAAGATAATCACTAGCGTTTCTTTCCAGAATTCTAACTGTTTAGCACGTGAATCAAGGTACGAATTTCTGTCATTAAAGTAAATATATAAAACCTGGCACAATTTAAGTGTAAAGGCGGATCAATCACATACAGGTCATATTCTTTGGGATTTGTAATGAATTTTAATGAACTGTCTCATGTCGTTCTCATAGTTTCAAAGCAGGGCGAACATGCGTGTCTTTAATAGTATTATGATTTCTGTCACAGTCTGGAAAAAGATATGCAAACTATCAGCGCTTGTAAAACATTTTTTTGGTAAAAAAATACAAATAAAAGTATTTGCGTAAAAGTATTGGAGAGCACATGCCACCGTAAGAGATGATTTGATGCTGTTGTTGTTGTTTAATTCTCTTTCTTTTAACCTGTCAACTGGGCACAGATCTGAAAACACATTTGGTGCTTAAATGGTTCTAGTTTTCGAAAGCTTTAGAATACTGACCTATGATGTTAGTTATAGCTACACTTATTTTACTCTACTGTTACTTGTTTCTATATGTGTGGGGCATACAGTGTGGACAGCGAATGAGTATTTTCATTGCACTGTGCACAAGACAATAAACACTGAATCCTTGTGCAAGTCAAAACCAAGTGTATGCCACAAAAGTCCACTTGGGGGCAGCCGCTATAAAGTGCTAGGAATCACTGTTAGCAATCCCTTAGTGACAGCAGTATACAGATTGTTGCACTCTGTTGCGGCGAATGAATCAATACTGTTGCTGCATAACTTTAGTTAAATAGTTTAAGCACTTTATTCTAAAGCAAGTACAATATAAAATATTTTTTCATTATTTTTTTAGGTTCAGATTAGGATATTAGGGTTCACATTTAGGTTTTTAACTCCAAATAGGGAACAGACTTGGATATGGAACACAAGCCACTCAGAGCGCCCATTCATTTGACCTGTACATCATCAAAATCAGACTTTATTTAAAAGTCTGATTTTAAGATGGCCTGGTGCACGTGTGTTTTGCTATTTCTTTCTGGGTTAGGTTGTTGTGACTGTTTAAAGTATAACCTGCACTTGTAATGATCAAACACAAACAAGAAAAAAAATATTTAAAAAATAAATTTAAAATGTGAAATTATAAACATGTTGAAATGATGAAATATGTGAGATCATTTAAATGATTCAATACTATAAAAATGATTATAGGAAAAATTATCATTTATTTTTCCTTTGAAAAAAAGATATTTTTCTAGCATATGGTTGATGGTTTTCTAGCATATGGTTTAACACGGTACGGTCAAACAAACAATACAGTAAGAAAAAGGCTAAAACGTGTGGGCAAAAGGCTAAAACGTGTGTGTTCACTGTCTGTGAATTATGATACAAAGTTTTGATACAAAACTTTGATGCTCTGACTGGTCAGGAATTTCTTTGGCTTGTGCCAGATGTCCTGAATACAGTAGGGGCAATAGGATTATGACTTAATGTGCAGGTAAGTGTCACAGGTTGTGTCATTAAGTTTTAATTTGTGCTCTTTATTATTATTTGTCATTTAATTTTTTTGTTTCATTGATTTTAACCTTTGGTTTCTTTTCTTGAAAAAAAAACAAAAAAATACATTATATCCCCACATATCGGCACTGGAAAAGACATGAGTAGAGCTGTGTTGTTTTTATTCTTAATGCTGCCATTTGGGTAAGGTTTGTGTGTTGACAAATTTGTTTAGTGGGTGATTTTTTTTGGAACTTTACACATTAATTTACATTTAGTTTGAGAAGTGTATAATGTGTAGTGTAAATGTTTATCTGCGTACTTTTACAAGTAAATACATTTTTCATGTAGTGGGATAATGTTTTGTGGGAGTTGTCTGACACAAGAGAAGGTTACTTGTTAAAATTGCTGTCGATTGGACCACCTTGGACTAACAGATATTTAGTCCATATATAGTCTTAATGGATTATATAAACTACAAAGAGAATCTTCTTATTTTATGGTATTTAAAATAGTCATGTGTTTAGCCATTTATGCAGTTGCTATTTCTATTGCATTTCCATATTTCTGTTGCACCTTCTGTACAAAAATCTCTAATCTGAGAAATATGAAATAATCACATATTATAGTGAATGTGAAAAACAACTTTCTCTCTGACATGAGAACAAAGTGCAGGAGTAAAAGAAACATCATGACACACAATATACGTTTCTTCACCTTTTATTTGGTCAGATTTGTATTTACACACAAGTATTTAGGATTAACATAAGCAACAAACACTAATCTCTAGTTTAAATAACATATCAATGAATTACATATTAGCGAACGCGGCGACGTCTAAAACCACAATGTTCACCATTAGATGCTCAAAATTGTATTTTTTAGGGTTCCGCCCTGTTTCCCGACCCACCCACCTTACAGTTTGGAACCCTACTTCTAACTCTGAATGAGTCTCTGGGGTGAACCACAGCTCCTGCCGGCCCTCTGCTCCTCCCACCCAACCCCAAACAGCACAGGGTTTGTCCCCTAACACAGGAGGAGCCTATGTTAAGGTGAAGGCAGGAACTGACGGCCCCGCCCAAAGCGCTACATCAGAGTTAGGAAACAACCACATATATTGGTGAACACCACAGAGCTACTTACAGTTAAAGATCAAATCTAAAAGATACTGTTGTCAGCAGTCTCCCGGTGAGCAAGCCGACAAAGGCGACAGTGGCAAGGAACCAAAAACTCCACTGATTTAGCAGTGAAGAAAAAAACCTTGGGAGAAGCCAGACTCAACCGGAACGACCATTTCTCCTCTGGCACATTAACCTTACACTGCTGACAACTACTGATATAATACTACTGCTATAATAATACTACTATAAAAATACTGACCAAAACTAATGAGACAGCCGAGCGCAACCTCGCTTTTATATAGTCTGAGAACGGTAAGTGGGGCTTTGTGACGACACCAAAGCAAGAATGCAGGAATTGTGAAACGCGTTTGTCACGTGGCCGTATTTAAACGGCGTGTCTGTTGCGTATCTGTTCTCACAGCAGTCATGGACGCCGGCCGAGCGCCCAAACACTCACATTTGAAATACCGAAAGTGGCGGTCACCGTAAACAGACACGTCTCCAATAAAACCGCGAACATAAAAGCAAGCGAACAACTAAGACATGTTATTTTAATGTATCTAAATGCTTATCACAACCGTCATGTCTGAAAACACGACTGCACCACCTTGGATTATCAGATACAATTGCGTCCAAGACACACAATTTACACAGAGAAAACTACCTAAATTATCTTACCTAAAATGCAGAAATACATGTATTCCTTTAGTTAAATCTAGTCCCGGTGAGAAGGTGTCGTGGCATGTACGAACAGCGATACGGTGAGAAAAACTTCAGCTGTCCTCTGTTTTCTTCAAACAAACACACACCGTGAGTTTAATGCACCTCAACTTTGCTCCTTTTTGTTATATGCAGGTACTTTCACTAGATGGCGTCATTGAAACATTTTCCGGTCATCGTAGCGTTGCGTCTTGAACGATTCAGCTTTACCGCATTAACAGACAATGAATCTAATAACGTGGTCTAATAAATAACGTTCATGGGAAATTGTCAAATGTTCTTTGAAAGATCTCTTACTTTTCTTACATCTGGTAGAGCATTGCGTTAACACCGCAAAGGTTGTGGGTTCGATCCCAGGGCAAGGCAAGTCCTGATAAAAAATGTGTACCTCGAATTCACGGTAAGTCGCTTTGGATAAAAGCGTCTGCCAAATGAATAAATGTAAATCTAAATGTCATAATTATTGGTTGTTTGGGGTACGATAAACACTTCATTGGGTTGATCATCTGATTTGGTTATTTTGTTCATTCTTTGCCAAACTGGGCTCTGCATGTGCCTTCAGACTTGACTTTCAGGACGCTAACAGCTGTCAAGGTTTTATTGTTGTACGTTAATATGAATATTTACATAGGGTGGATTATTGTAATTATTAAGAAAAAGTTCTCCTTTTAACCAGGCATTTATCTCATTCATTCAAACGACATAAACATTTAGATGTTTATTTTGGCTTCAACCAGAAGGTAATGGGAATCTGGGATGATCATTGTCTGTACCATTCCTTATGAGCCCATTTCTTTTATTAAGTAACATCAATACCACAAATCAAAGATTAATGGATGCAGTCAACACTAGACACAGACAATATAACATGGACTTTACTTTTTGAATGCTTGAGTGCTTTTTGTATGACTTGTACTAAAATCATTCGAATCACATTTAAAATCACAAGGCATGTTGTTGTATTATTGTAGTACAAAACAACAGTAAAATAATATTGCATTCCTTTATTATTTTTATTTATGTTTCTTGTTATCAATAAATGTGAAAGTGAGACCCAAATGTAAAAGGAAATAATCCAATGTGTAATATTTAAACCAACAAGAGTTAATTCTAAAATACCAGAGTAATTTCACTCACTGGTTGGGTCAAATGAAACAATCCAGAACATAAGTAATATACAACCCAGCCAAACATTAAGTTTTACACGCTGATTGGGTCACATGAACAACCCACAAATCTGGTTTAAATGGTAAAGCCCAGCACCCGTGACCAGCCCTGTTCGTGTTTTGTCCAATAGTGACCCAGCGATGCGGTTAAGCATCCCAACAGAGTGTATTTGTTTCGAGAGTTGTTTTTGTATATCGAACGGCTGAATTTGTTTTGCCTGCAGTTCTTCTATCTGTCCGGTAGATGAAAGCCTTTGCTAAAACATAAACTGTAATAATCCTAAGTAATTATCCTAATTACACATGGATATTACTGATTATACAATCTACTGTGTTCATTTCTGTATTTAATATAGTTAGAAAATAAGTCTAAATATTGTATGAAAAAATGGACTATAGGTAGATGTTTCTTATGTTAATTTGTCCTTTCTTCTGTATCGACAAATAGGTTTTGACACCGACCTGTGAACGGCGATATAGTGCAAATAAATTTCCGGTATTATTATTATTCCGGTGTTATATCGGAAATTACTGTAATTAAAGTATTGCATTTAAAGTAATTTAGTACAACAAAAACTGTAGTGTAATCCGAACCGAAGGTTGGTAGTGGGCGTAGTTACAGAGACCGTCACGTGATTCTCACCGGAGGTTCCTGCGGTGGAGTTGATTGCGTCGCGGTTTGCGCTGAAAGATGGCCGTAGTAGAGCAGCGACCGCCCGTACGGGAGGGAATGCGGATCGCGGTTCTGTGTTTGTGCTGGTACACCGTCAGCTCGGGTGGTAACGTGATCAACAAAATCATCCTGAACAGCTTCCCTTATCCGGTCACAGTTTCGCTCTTTCATATCCTCTCAATTATCGTGTTTTTGCCGCCGCTACTGCGAGCATGGGGGCTTCCGCGGACAGAGATGCCGGCCCGGTACTACCGCTGGTACATCCTGCCGCTGGCCTTCGGGAAATATTTCGCCTCCGTCTCGGCACATTTCAGCATATGGAAGGTTCCGGTGTCGTACGCGCACACCGGTGAGTGTTTAAAAGCTTTCGATTACTCGTATCAGTGCATTGATCGTCTGTGACTTTGCGTACAGGCCGTGACTTACGCAGAAAAAGAACACAAACGGAGACAGACAAGCCTGGCCGTCTGGGTTTGAGTTTAAATGAAACTACTGTCTGTGATTAACCTCAAACAACAGCCGTGGTTCCTGCCGTCTAGTACATTTTTTCAAACACTGGGAAATGTAGCCATTTAATCTATGACTTACCAGGTCAGTTTAATTTAATTTAAACAGCGCTGCAAAAATAACAGGCTTGATAACAGCTCTTTCCCTTTATTGCTTATTGTCAGTTACATTGTAACCACTAAGCTAGACAATAACTTGCATATTAAAAAGAAACTACATAAATTAATAATAGTAATATTCGAAAAAAACAAACTTGTACCGTCAAATAATGTTGTAACGCTACGTCACTTCCGCCTTCTTTATTAATCCTGCCACATCATCCACCTGCGGGGCTGCTGCTGGGTTATAGCAGAGGTTTTGTGCAGGCTGTCTGATTTGTTAGGTGTGGAGTTTACGTTCTTGCGTCTGATGTCCGAGTTTGTATTGGGCTGGTGACGTTTATTGTTACGATTGTTATTACCAGCCTCCGCAGTGGATAAGTTCTTGAGATGTGATATTTGCCAATATGCAACCAGTATAAAGTAATACTTGTTTGACAGAAAATGTTATATTGCCAATTAATCAAAAAACAACATAATAAATGAGTATAAATGTAATATGTTTAAATTGGCTTAAATGATGGCTGACGTTCTATATCCAGCAGTGAGAAAGTAATTTGTTTAATTAACTAATTGTTTTGCATCGATTTACATTATTTTTATGCATTGAATAAAGTTAGTTTTTAATTAAAATGCTGAATTAGAATTTGGCGCATCAAAGGACTACACTTTAAATCACTTTAAAAAATGAATGAATTTTCAAAATGTATGCACCTTATTGCATTAGCTTTAAATATTAAACCAAATTGCATTTGTGAAATTTGAGGAATCGTCATGGTGCTTACATCATTTTTTTAAACAATTTCATGCAAAATGTTTTGTCCATGTAATGTTTAGTATACTGCATGTTTAAATGGTTCTGCTCAAGTCTCACAGCTCTCCTAGCAAAACAATAGATTCATCACGTTGATAATATCAAGCTTTATACATTTTTTTACTTTATACATTTTTGTCTAAATACATTTTGGTCTCACTTTGAATCTATTTTTTATTATTTAAACTTGCATATCCCGAAGGCCAAAAAATGTGGGGTATTTTAAAAATAATTAATGGAAGGCAATTTATGTATTTTTAGATGTAATTCAAAGGGGTAGTTTTCAAAAAATGTTTCAGAAAATTTTCCTTATCTAACTTTCTAAGCTTATCATGTTCTAAGTTTGAAGAAAGTTGTTGCTGATTATTTTCTGTGCATTAAATGTGAATGTGAAGTGAGGCTGCTCACTAACTCCTTTTGTGTTCCACAGAACAAAGTTTGCAACAACATGTTACAGACCTTCATTGTTTTTGGATTGAGGAAGAATTCATCTTTCTGATTTTGTATTTTAGTTTTGTTAACATAGTTGTCAGAGTTCACAGCACAGCTAATGCGTTTGAGTTTGGTGTGGCAGACAGTTGTGTGTGTTAAATGTTAAGCAGCATTAGGGTTCAGCAGGAGGGAGTGTGTGAGGCGTCTCTGTGTTTTAGAATTTTGACCGCAGCTGAGATCCGACACACCAGGTGCAATCACAAGACTTTACAGAAGAACATGTGGTGAGATTAATGGCTGTTATTATTAGATGAGTGAAAGTGTCTCTTTTTTTTCCCCCCCTCTGTCCCAGTGAAGGCCACTATGCCCATCTGGGTGGTTCTACTGTCACGGATAATTATGAAAGAGAAGCAGACGACTAAGGTCGGTCCTCATCAATACACACTTCCATGTGCTGTTCCAAGGAGACAATTTGTGTAATTGATATTTTTTTTCGTGGTTAGGTTTATGTATCTCTTATACCCATCATCGGAGGTGTCCTATTGGCGACAGTTACTGAATTGTCCTTTGACCTCTCTGGATTGATCAGTGCACTGGCTGCCACACTCTGCTTCTCCTTACAGAATATATTCTCCAAAAAGGTATACATTTACTTCATTTGGGCATTTGCTATTTGAGGTTATTACATCTGAACTCTGAAATACTTTCTTCTGATTGGACAATTGCTGCATTCTGCCGCCAAATGTTTCTGTGTGATGCTTCTAAACTGTGTAGCTAACTGCTGTCATTAACTATAATTTCCTACATCTTTAATCTAGTTTTACTTGCCTCATACTTCTGACATAGCAAAATTAATTTAATCTCAAATTAACTATGTGAGAAGTGTCCATAAAATAAGCAAGTTATTGTAAAGACAACAGCTCATTAAAGAACACAATTAAACGCAATAATCTTAATGGCTGAGTTCTAAATACATTGTTGGGATTCAGCCATAATGTTATCTGTCTGTTGTTTGTATAAAGTGTCATACAGTGGAGTTCCTGTATTTAATGTTTGTGTGGTTGTTTTAGGTTTTGCGTGACACAAGGGTCCATCACCTTCATTTGCTGAACATGCTGGGCTTCAATGCTCTTCTGTTCATGCTGCCCACATGGGTTCTTATAGATCTCTCCACCTTCCTTATGGATGGAGACCTGGTAAATAATTTCCTGTTTTATTATTTATTCATATTATTCTTGCTCTATAAGTATAATCATGTAATAAGTTTTTCCAGGCCTGGAAAACAAGTCTCAAAGTGATTTTTATGAATGTAAATGTTTAGGTTTTAAATGATGTTAAATTGTTCTAGTATAATGCACCTTGAGAACACTTTTTGTAAACTTTCCTTTAAACCAAAATTATGACATTCTTTCTATTTTCTTTTGACGTTTGTATATGCACTGGGCATAATTGCCGACATGGTTTATGGTAGCTGGCATAAAAATTTAAATCCACCTGAGTTATATGTATAAGATGATTGCTTATCCAGTAATCATATACAAGTTCATGTAAATTCATTTCTCCAAAGAGTCTCTCTCACTTCAGTCAATGTTTACTCGGCAGACGGAGGCGTCCAACTGGACAGGAACTCTAGTGCTTCTCCTCATCAGCGGTTTCTGCAACTTTGCACAGAATATGATAGCTTTCAGTGTACTGAACCTGGTCAGCCCTCTCAGTTACGCCGTGGCCAATGCCACAAAGAGGATCATGGTCATCAGTATATCCTTGCTGATGCTCAGAAACCCTGTTAATACCTCCAACATTATCGGCATGATGACAGCAATACTGGGCGTCTTCCTCTACAATAAGGTAATTACTGCATTTATAAATGTAAAACACAGATTTGACATTTTGTGCTCTTGAATGTTGAATCAGTTCTCTAGAATGGGAGTTTTGGGAGTAATGTTGTGCAATGTACTGAAAGTGCAGAAACACTGCTGCACTGCTGCAACATGTTCTGCAAAACTTAATATCTACCAACAACATGCTGCTATTCCGAACAATGACAGTTTGGCATTTTGTCAAGCGTTAAACTTCAAAAAGTTCAACAAAGTTAAACTTAATTGGTGCAAAAATGCTTCTTACCTGACCTGAGATTTTTAGGGCATTTTTAGAAAGGCTGTTTCTTATTGAATTAACTTGCTTTTCTTACCAGGCGAAATATGATGCCAACCAGGAAGCCAAAAAGAAACTGCTGCCAGTTTCAGCACAGGATATGGTTTCATTCGACAAGCCCCAATCAAATGGCTCCGGGCCCTTCACACACACTTCAGACTTTCAGCACGGTCGGAGCACAGTTCTCACCGACCACTTTCAGTACAGCCGACAGGCCTACACAACAAATTACATCTCCAGCCAGTATGTTGTGTGAGTCAAGCACTTTGAAAGACTCTAAAGACTGATCTCAGACCTCCATAGTTGGAAGCGGATGGCTACGTCTTTCATACGGATGTTGATGTGACTGAAAAAGAATATCACAACAATCCTACTGCTTATTTTTTTCCACAGGTCTGTTATTTTGTCACAAACGTTTTTTTATTTTCCCTTTTGTATCTGTATCTGAAGGTAGCTTGAGAAAAGACATGGTGTGGGTAGAGTTTCCAGATTTTAGATTATACTGTAAATAATTTGAACGCTGTGGCTCAATGAGGATCAAGTCTCATTGATTATTTGCACGGGACACAATGCAGTTCAGAATGTAATGTTTCGTTGTTGCTGTCATGCTACTGTATGTGTGACATAGACAAACAGCGAGACCTCTGCCATACAACATACACTGGGTCACTGCAAACACCAATGCATCAGGGTATAAGTCAATATTCTGTTTGGGTTGTTGCCTTCTTTTTTGTAAATATTTATTTATATTTGTAGCAAAAGGTGCATTTGTTAGACCATATCATGAATTGAAAACGTGTTTTGGAATGTCTAAAATCTGTGAAGAAATCCCTTTTTTTTATTTTGTTTTTCTTGCTTGGAGTGTTAAGATACATGTCATTGTAGAAGATTGCTTGAGTCATGTTGTACGTTAACATGCATGTTTTTTAACTAAGGTTAGACAGTAAGCTGAAACTTGCAGTGGCCACCTGTTTGGAGTTCACTTATGATTTAGTTGAACAATATGGCAATTTTCTACAGAACGGTTTGCCTAAACTGCCAAGTGTGTAAATGTGGGCAAATCAAGATGATCTGACCATCTTTTCAAAAACACTTAAATCTCAATCTAATTAATTTAGTTCTCAGATTAATCATGTAATATTTCAAAAGCTGCTGTCTCAATGTGATACAGAATGGGCAGAGAACAGTGCTGCAAAAGGTATATCAGGTGATATCAGGAGGTGATTGTGGCTATATTACATGTGTTTATAACACTGTGCTCATCGACAGGCCCAAATGGAATCTGTAGACAAACTGTTTAAACACAGTATAGCCAAAATGGATAATAAAATTGGTGGGGATGTGTATGACAAAATGATGAAAATGAACACTATGAATTAATTTAATTAAAATAATTCTTCTAATAATGAATTAGATGTGTTGATGGATGAATTCTGTGGAAATCTGCACTGTGGAAATCTTCTGTGGAGTTCTGAAGCCACAGATTCCATGTGGATCTGCTGATTGGCCTTATATTGACCAGTATGCAGCTTTATTTGAAGTTCATGCCATTTGTAGCTAAATAAGTGGGAGGGATTTAAGTTCATTTGTAATACTGTTTTTTTGTTGTCTGTTAGGAACGTATCAGTTTCTTTATGTGAAATGTGTCTTGCTGCTGGAAAGTTTGACACAGCTTGGCAAAAAGCATGCAATGATAGCATTACTCAACAAAGAGCTTTAGAAACCATTTATAAATATTCAGTTTATGCATTTTGAGCAGCACCATTATGTCTTTTGATAGGGTTCATGATATGTTATAGCTCTTTGTGTCACTTTTTAATTATTGATTTAGTGGTTTTTAGAGAACCTTTTCAGCCCCATTAATGTGTTTGATTAATATTGTATATGGTGTCAGAAACAAAAAACAGCTGAAAGGCTTTTTGTGGGTTTAGCCTGTTTTTCTTCTGCCTGTGGTTAATTGGTTTACATCTGTTATTTTTATATTATAATGTGGGGGTCTCAGCTCAGATTTATTTCTCAGTGCAGATGATTTTTTGTTACCTTTGTTGTAGACATTTAACTGTAATCCATTTTTGTAAGCATAAAACAATACTGGACAGATGTATTTATTAAGATGAAAGTCATAGCGACAGTTGCACAGTTAGTTGTTGTAAGCTGAGCCTATTCCTTTTTAACCCTGATAATATTACAGTGACTCACAGTGACCCTCCGATTCAGATAATCATACAATACAGTAGTATTTGATGTTTATTACCTTTCAGTCGTCTTTCAGAATCTTCAGACCTTTTTGTCCTCTGGGAGATTTATATGTGTCTCTATAAAATTACAGTCATGTTGAGTACCATGAAAATGCATTGTCACACTTCTGAGTGCTGAAATTGTTCCAGGTTCAACCAGTGTTTGTTTTTTATTTAATTTTAAGATGCCTTGTTACGGTTAATGTTGCATTTTATCTTGTCAACCTTAAGGTTATAAGATGACTTATTTTTAAATGTGAAAATAAAGGTGAATTGATAAAATGTTTTAATCTTGCTGTTTATCTTTTGTTTGGAGTTGTATTGTTTTATTAATATATATTCATATAATTATAATATCTTAGATCTGCATTGCATACTATTTTCATATGTCAGGTTCCCATAAATCATAACATCACAAACAGAACATCATACAGTTTAAAGAAGTTCTTTTAAATGGTTTGAAGATGGATGAAATGATGGATTAAATGCCACAAAAAAGACAATGTATGTTATGGTAAAAGTGTATATAGGTTTGCCACTTTTTAGCATTAATGTTGAATAAATAGGCACAGAGACAAAATAGACCAGAAAGTGCCCTTTTTGTAGCATAATGGACAATAACCTTACAGATACATTAAAAATAAGAACAAATTCATTGTTGAATTTTCCAGAACCCATTTTCCAGAACCAATTAAATACAATTTTCTACCATGGTAATATGCATGGTAAAAGCATGGTAAAAATGTTTCAAATGCAGATTTGCTTTGAATGTTGGCCATTAGAATGACTTTATTATATTAGTCAATATTTAATTACTTAAAAATTCCATTACTTATATTGAAAGGTTCACAATTTATTTGCATCTGGTAATGATTGTGTAAAAAATGTGCTTGGGAGATATAAAAAAAATCACACCATTAATTCAATTTCAAAAGCAAAGATACACACATTTAAAAAAGTGTTACAAGTGAATACAAGTGTTTTAATAAACAGTAAAATAAAGCGCTAATAAGAAAAACAACAATCCTGTCATTTTATGTTCACATTTTATGTGCAATGTTTTGTTTTATTCTAAGCATTGTCTTGTTCTGGTTGCAGTGTTTTGGCCAAGTGTACTCCTGGATCAATATCTTTGACTCGACCCCTAACCTAAATATTATCCCCAAACTACCCCTAAAAGCATGGGAAAATGATATGTTGATAAGAATAATGTATGAAACTGTAACCCAGTCCAAACTATAACATTAACCCTAAACCTAATCCTCAAATCTGATTGGTGAATAGAAGGTTGTTCCAGGACCAATAAGGATGTTGACGCTGTGGGTGGAGCTCTTAGTGGTTTAAAGTTTGTGATGGAGGGTCTAGAAACGTTAACTTTTTGTATTGTAATTATGTACAATACAATTTTCTTTTTGGCCGACAGAGAGAGACTAAGCTCAGGAAACATGACACACCGCAAACTAGATTTATACTGTTTTTTTTCGTATTTGTTATATTCGTTGACAATTGTTGTAAGCTACCATATTTTAAAAAGTGATTGTATTTAAATGTTTGTATTTATTGGTTTTATTCGACTGACAAAAAAAACTCCACACAAACATAACCATAACGTCTTTTACATAAAAAATTATCTCATGATATCCTTATAAATATTTCACATTAAATTAGCTGGTCTACTTAGTTGCTTTCTGCTACATGATCATGTGAATAGGTTTGTTTTAATAAGGGTTAGTCCGGTCTTTTGCATTTCTAGCGTATTTCCTGCTGCGCTAGAAATCGATGAGTCGATGCTGCGTGCGACCCCTCATCTGTCAACAGTGCTTTAGGAAACTCAGACAGACAGAAACTTTAGAAAAAACAAGACACATGGTAAGGTCAAATCTTATCTGCTATAAATAAGAGTTTCAAAAGCTAATGTATTACTGCTAAAGAAATTGTTGCTTTTTAATTAATTTTTTAGCACTGATTTATTAAAATCGATCATACCTCTGCTAAAGACTCGCTTCTCATACATAAAGTTATATTACATGGAAAAAACTTTTTATAGGGCAAAACCATAAAACATGGTAGTTTGGTAATAATATGGTGATATTCAGCTGTAGCTTTT
>JBAJNP010008550.1:0-20008 GCA_036877545.1 Yasuhikotakia modesta
ATTACTTGAATACTGGAACATGCTAAAATCGTTGAGGAAGTATTTTGCCGTTCAAACATTAATGTACAATGCAGAATTATTTTCTCAAGATTGTAATGGATGTTCTAGAACATGCGGTCATTAGTTATGATGACAGAGAGACGGGAGCTTTGATGTGCAATGACCATTTTCTGATTGCTTTGCTTGCATCATCATTTATAATAGTGGCAAGTTTCAGGGTTAATGATGTCATCGCATCAGATGCAGCAGGGCTTGCGTCTGTGTCTGTTCTTAAATCGCATATGTTAGGTTCTGAACAAGATGTATGGCACTGCTAATTATTTAATACATTTTGATTTATTCCTAAAATGTAAATGAGCTCATTAAAACCTGAATTTATGGAATTACAAGTGATTAGCTTACAAAGCCGGACCGGGACATTATGGGTAAGACTTTTGATATGATTTAGAGTTAACTTTAAACAAAGAAATATTGGCACAACAAAGGATAAAAGCTCTAATTCTCTGTATTATTAATGCATTTCTGTAAAATAAATAGTACTAATGAAGACATTAGACGAATTACTAGAAAGGGCAGGTGTAGCAACTACATCTGCATCCAAGTTTTGTCTGTATTTGTGTGAACTTTCAGCAATATATACACAAAATTAGAATGTGCTGTAGGGGGATAACTGGGCATTTATTTAAAGGGTTATGTTGTGTGGTTGGGGGGCTGTCTCCCTCAGCAGGGGGTGGTGTTGGAGCACAGGCGCCTTGCCAGAAGGATGCTAAAGAAGAGGAGAAAGAGGAAGAGAGAGATAGGAGCCTGGGAGAGAAGGATCTGGATGAAGGGAGATGTGAGGCACACAGCACAGCTGGCTCTTAATTGAATTTTTTACTCAGCACTTTCACAGCTGTTTTGCTAAGATGAATGAAGAGCTTATATCTGGCACACATCCCCCTGGACACACACACACACAAACACACACTTGCCCGAGTCACATGACTGGACATATCCCAAGCCTGCCTTGGAGACAGAGACTCGCCCTATGCGTCCACTGGCGTGGAATGAGAGGAACATGAGTTTTCCGGTTCATTTTCTATGGAAGCATGAAAAAGTTAAAAACAATCACAGGCAATCAGTGTGAAATGATTTCAAAGTACAGGTGTGTCATAAATGATGATGTTATGGAGGTTCTAGTCTTTTTGGTGTGTGAATAACATTCATAAATGCGGTTTATCTCCTTCCATTGTGGCTACAAAAATGTGCATTGAATCAGTGGTTGTTCACTTCATGTGTGAAAATCTTGTGCAGTCTCACAGTGCAGTTAAGAATGTGATGCACGCAACAATAAATACATCAAACACACTCCACAAAATATAAACAATATAATGTTTATAATGTAAGCACATTGTAATGTTTTACACATCGTACAATATAGACAACACACAAAGTTGACACAAAATGCACAGCTTGCTACAATCATTCAATGGCAAAAAGTGCCAGTTGTGAGTCTTACCCCAACTGAATCCAGCCTATAAATGAATGTTTTCCCCAGAAATAATCCTCTGTCTCCACACACTCTGATGTCAGTCTAACACGATCGCTGTCACAATCATTGTTACTTCAAACGTACGCCTAACTACAGCGCTAGATGAGTAAACCTCCCTTCTGCTGTACACGACTCTACTGCGCTATTTTCTCTGTGTGATTAGTGTTAGTGTGATTCACTCTCACTCTGAGATTCCTGACCACATCTGAGTCCTGTCAGCCTCTCTCCAGGACATCCCACACGACAGCGGCTTTCGCTTCATTTCAGTGATTCTTTCACAGCACAGTTGACAACAAATAAAAGGCACCTCATTAGATCCCTAAGCCCTGAAGCTAATGGGCCACAGAGAAAACGGGCCACAGCTCCATCCGTTAATTATAATAATAACAACACCCGGGATCCTTGGGCAGCTATTTGCTTTTCTTTTCAATTAATTTCATCACACACACTTCAGGGAGAGGACCGGAAAACCGTCCTGTGAGCTTCGCAATTACAGAGGCCATGGTAGTTAAAGGCCCATCTGAGTTGTATCTGAGGCTGATATTTGGAATCTAAAGGCAGGAGCACCGGAGGGTTTAAAGGCCCCTGTGTGTAAGCCAAGCAGGAGTGCAGAGAATAGCAGCTATTTAGCAGCATTGCGCAAAGGCCCTGGAGAGAGCAAATGGAAAAGTAGAGGCAGTGATAAAACAACCGTGCCTGACTGGCCGAAAGAGATGGACAGATACAGAACATGCAATAGATAGAAGTTTCCCCAGAAGAGGTGAACCCGCGAGGGGAGGAGCTTTGACATTACGCTCACCTCTTATCTCGCTCTCCCCTCCTCTCGCCCCTCAGGGGCTCATGCTGGGTGTTCAAACACTCCGGCGAGTGCAATAGGACATTCCCGGATAAGATGGGAAAATCTGCAGACTGGAAAATGTGTTTATGCCTGTATGTCATCCATGCATAATTCAGGGTCAGAGCTCAGCGATTCCCAACTCATACCTCACCTGTCCGGTTTATTCCCTCACCAACTGCAGATTTCAACTTTGGGAACAAGGATGCTGTGTGAAAAGAAACAAGCATTGAGTTTGTGCATTCGTAATATAAACGCTTTTCATTTCTGCTGATTTGCAGTTAGCAGAAACATACCTGAAGTTGCAGGTGAGCGCAAACCTCAAGGAAATCAACTCAAAGTGATGCGTTTCAATCTGTCTGCCTGGCAGGAGGGTGGGCGTACGGGGAACGGGTGGCATGCTGTTGCCAGAATGAAATACAGAGAACCCCCAGATTGGATTTCCTTAATGAATTCAGTGATGCTATGAATTCATCCGAAACAGTCATTTATTTTGTCACTGGCGCTAGATATATTGTCACACGCACAAACAAACCAGAGCAATGACGTTCTTACTCTTTAAAGGGGCTGTCATAAACCAAAACCCACAAATCTGATAGCATAAGCTTTCTGCTGAGTAATAGAGCATACGCATTATACAGCACGTCTGTGATGTCAGATAGCCAGAGATCTGCATTAGATGCTATTCTTTAAACACTTTAACAGATGCATCTTTAAATGCAAAAATTTAAAGCTTAAATTTGTAACTTATGAGTTTAAAATAAACAAAAAATTGTTGCTGAGCAGGTGCATTAGACATCAGTTTTTAACACAATCTCCTTATCTTACCTCATTTCTCAATGGTGAATTTATAGTAACGATTTGTAATTTGAGCAGTCAGGTCTGATTTTCCAGGAAAGGGCAGTTTGGCTTCATTTGACACCAATATACGCGATGAAATGTGTGTAAAGTGACCTGCAATTTAATGTTTCACAAAGATAGACAGAGAGGCAAAAGTTACAGACTGCAGCTTTAACGAAGTGTGAAATTCTGACAGCTGATGATGGTTGACTGATATAAAGATATTTGTCCTGAAACTAAAAATGTTCTAATAACAGCCACAAAAGACGTATCGCTTAGCCTACATCTTTTGGCACATACTGGCACTATTATCAATCTCATGGCTGAGGTATGGAAAAAAAGGGTCTCACATTTATTGTTGCAGTCCATCTGCGTGCCCGTGTTCGAACTCCACGGTGAGACACACAGACAGATGAATCATGGAACGAACGTGAGGAAATAAAGCAATTATCATCCAATCAGTCTATATTTGTCCTTTAGGGACGTACAGGTTTAGAGAATTTTGTTCTATGAAAACATCCTGGAGCTTTGAATCTTGTGCAGACCAGCTAATATGCAGCATAAATCTACTCTCAAAAGTGGCACTAGCAGGTGTGCAAGTGTTTTCAAGGGCACAGGAAACAGGGGGAAGACTGGTGTTTTAAAATGGATGCAATGTAAGCTGGAACAACATTGGCAATCTGGTTCCCTGTCGATGTTTATGGGGACAAGACTTGTGCTCTTCTCAGCAGAATTATTTGTACGGCCTAATAAAAGTTTATATTAGTTTGAGATAAGACTGATGACCGGCCCTGCAAAAGCCCCAAATCCTTGGCTGAGCATAAATAATGAACCAACACACACACAGGCACACACACACACATTTTATAGCGACATCCCATAGACATAATGATTACTAAACTATACAAACTGTGTATTCTATCCCCCTACACTAACCCTTATAGAAAATGTTCTGCTAGTTAAAAAAAGGGTCATAATATACAGGAAGGTTAAAATTTTGACCCCACCAAACAAAAGTTACAGTATTACTATACTTGTGGGGACTGCAGTGTTGCTTTGATTCCAATGAAACACACATACTGATCAAATGTACAGCTTAAATGCACTGTAAGTCAAAGAGTAAATGTTTTGGTCCCATGATGTAGTAAATACCAGGACCCACACACACACACGCATGCACACACACATGCAATCGAACACATGCACACACATACACATGCGCGCACACATGCACACATACGCGCGCAAACACACACGCATGCAAACACACACGCACACACACACACCAACTGAGTTTCCTCAGTGAAGATCTCAGCACTACAGTACATGAGTCTGATCAGAAACATAGCGGTGCTATTTAATTCTGTGAGACTGATGAACTCAACTGTACATCTCCTGAGAGTTTCGGGACGATACTGAGAAACCGTGTTTGCCTGCAAGTGCTCATTCAAAGTATGTACTCCCATGAAAATGGGTCCAATTTTCTACCTGAAATCACACCCATGACTGCTTCCTGAAACAAGATGAAGTTTCCTGAATGTTTTGGCTTGGAAAGGAAATGAAGCTTGTCCTTGCCCATCAATCAGACGGTGTGCAGATAGACAGCTGTTTAATATACAACTGTCATTAGAGACCCTCTCCCGCCCTCCTTCTGCTCCCTGGAGAGTGAGCTGAGGCAAAGTGCTGTCTAACCTCCAACACGTTCTCATCATATTGCCTCTTGTTCTCTCTTGTTTACTGTCTGAATCTCTTTTAGGTCTTCTGAACATTTTTGAACATCTTTTTCTTCTAGATCTTTGGAACACTCTTCTAAAAATCTTCTACAATTCTTCAAATTCTTCTAAAAATCTAAATCTAAAAATGTCTGCACCTTCATCTCCTGTTTGGTCTTTTGAAAATTCTAAACATTTATTTAATACCTTTTGAACACATCTGAACATCTTTTATTGAGATATTTTGACACTTTCATGAATGCACTGTAACTTTTCCACAAAGCTCTCTTTAGTAAACCGAGTCTCATTTACTAATCACTCACATACACGCAAGCAAATCTTGTGTGTTATGTTCCTGTGTAAATCACAGAATGAATAAACTTGCTTTAGATAAGATAACATTTAGATTCAGCTCAAACTCTATGTACAGTTTATTGTTTCAACAAGTTTTGAAAGCACTTTGCTTTACATAAATATCTTGCTGTAAATGCTCTCAGGCAAAAGCGTGGAAAGCCCTTAAACAGAGGTGATCTGATAGTGAATGATGGTATTTACTAACAGTGAGCGCACACTCATTTGAAATAATCAGAATTATTCAACATTACAACAAGAGTTAAAACTAATTTATGCGCATATACCTGCAGATCTGATCGTTTACATGAGAACACACACACGCACACGCATACACACACACACACACACACACAAGAACACTCACACATGCACAAGAACACTCATGCAATTATTTGACCCATCGACTGCTCTGGTGTGTCGCACAAACTGCCTGGGGGTTTTATGATGTCAGGCTGTAATTTATGCTCCGTAACTGTCATGGATTTGCTTGATGAAATAACCATTATCATTCTCTCTTGTTTCTTTTTTCCGCTTTATTCTTCCTTTTCACCCCGATAAGAAAAACTGCAATTTCATTTGATTCATACGAAGAGCGCAATCTGTGCCGAGACACAATGCATGCTCACACGCAATCAATATTTCCTTGTCTCTCTCGCCCATCTTCCTAATATATTGAAAATGAAGTTAGAAAGATTGATTCTGTACACGGTGCTACAGGCCAATGGAAAATTAAATGAAAATGTAAATGAAGACTGTTTTGTTTCTGCAAAGTTGCACCGAGAGGTTTTTGCTGTCCTCAATTTGTATAATTTGGCATTTGTAGCTATTCACACATGCGGCGTGACTCTGAGTTTGTTTTGATTATTTATGACCCTCCCCGATGTACGATGTCAAAACACTGTGATGACAGTAGGCAGGCGGATAAATCGATTGACTTTATTTGAATATATTGAATTATTCCCACTTGAGTTATCAGTACAAGTGCATTTTGCAATATATAATACAATTACAAAGAAACTTGTTTAAGTGGGTTTTAGAAAACTGTTCTCTGGTCAGAATTTAAGTATTCAAAATATGGCTGCTGCAATATACAGGTATTCACACTAGCAATGAATATTGATACTGTGTTAATATTACACACAGTATAACATTGTTAATTATTTAGCATCAATATCTGGGTAACACTTTAACTATTGACGTTTTGCCTTAAGAACCACAATGGCTACAAACTACATTCGTATTTCGAAAGATTCATTGGCCAAAAAGTAACACAGAAACAAAATGAATGAATTAGCAATATTAAATAGAAACCACAATAATACAGTTACTTTAAACTCTGATAACCGCGAATTTAAATTCCCTTATTCAAATTATAAAAAGTTTTAAAGTTCTTCTGCAAGCCTTTATGTGCTAAAACGGTGAAGGCCATTATACAACCGTCCTACTGTACATGTGAAAATTAATATAGAAATATACAACCTTCTTTAAAGCTGACATTTTATTCTGTAACTGCTGAGCACATTTACTGGGTACTGTAGAGTATAGTACAGTACAGTCCCTATGCTGTAAATGGCCCTCATTGTTGTAAGACATCTGAGAGGTGCCACTGAAGACAGGGTGGGTATAAATGACAGCGTGTTGGGGGGGGTTGTGCTAAACTGCCTTTCTGATGACTGCTCATACTTTATCCTGAACACCTGCTTGTCGACATGCTCTCCCAATCTCCCCTACTCCCCATTAAGCAGAACATTGAGGGCAGAAAAGAATCTGACACAAATCCTCAAAAGAAAGGGATATTTCTACAGATTAAAACACTCTCCAGGAAATGCAGAGACAAGTCTGCCATTAAAGCCCATTTAATCCTCTGTGGAACATGACGGGATTGTTACAGTACAGCGGAGATTGCTGGAGAGATAGCGCTTAGCGGCTCTATTTCCTCGTCCACTGGAGCCGCTTCGAATGCTCTGTTTGTAAAGTCATCAAAGAGGGAAATTGAAAAGAAAGGAGGATGTCGGAGATACGTTTGTGAAGAAGGTAAATCTCACACTCTCTGTAACTGTCAGTCTATCTGCCTGTCTGTGGTCTAATGTACTCCCATGAGAATACTTGTTATGGCATTTTGTAAACAAGGAAAAAATGACTCCAGTTAGCCGGTGCTGGAAGAGGCCTTAGTGAGACTGAACCCCAAATCAGTTTTTTTAACTGGTGGTCTTTCAAAAGCAGGTATGAGTTTTCACAAAATACAAAAATAAAATAATAAATAAATAAATAATAAATGTTATAGAAAAAAACAAAAAATTAATAAAATTAAATAAGTGTTTATTTTATGAACCAGCAAAATAGTTACTTTTGCAATGTCAACCTCAGATTTCACTCATTATTCTCCTACAGAGTGTCTCATGGCATTTACACCACATGTGACTGGCTAACAATCATAGATTTCCAAAGTTCCCATTCCACTAACAGAGGTTTCCATATAAGGAAAGAAAAGCTGGATTCAGCCTTCCAGAAGATCCAGAAGGTCAGAGTAAGAAGATGCACTTGAGTGTGGCCCACATCCAGGCCCTTCGGCTGGCAAACAGCACCAGCCGCTCATGGGTAATCAGTAGGCCTGGAAAAACTTTGACAACCCAACCTTCTCTCTCTCCTTCCCTCGCCCGGCCCCGTGCCACATGAGGCGGCGCTCGGTGACCTCAAGAACATCGCCTAGGAGGCCTGGCAGTCACTCGGTGGCGAGCCAGACATTATGGAAATTTCTTTAAACAGGATTTATCCTGCTCATCAGGCAGCTTCCTGCACTCCCAGTCAGCTACAACAATCAATCTAATGCTTCTTCCCTCAAGGTTTGCATAAGCCAGTGTCTGAGGAGTAACACAAGTGCCTCCACCGCTTCTGATTTATTTCTTTCTGCATGAAGAAGAGACGCTAACAACCTCCCCTCGGACTAGGAAGCGCTGATAATACACTCCGTCTGGAAACATTTGAGCGCCGTGACTCGTCCCATTCAGTCTCAGATGAGCACAGAGGGAACGAATCCACAGCGCCAAAGAGGGGGTTTCTAAAAATGCTACATCCTTAATTTGACTTACAATAGAAAAACATGACATGTGGTGCAAAGAACTGAATACTTCAAAAACACTGAGGTCAGGGCTACTGAGGGCTTCTGATGTCAACATCTAGAGTAAAAGCAGATTATTGTTAAACATTGTTTAGTCAAAGCCCAAGGTCAAAACAAAAGACTTGTGTATTTGTTTTATATTTGTAAAGTTGTTGATGTTGCAATGTGCTCAAATCATTACGATATGCAAGAAGTATCACAAATGTTTATCATTGTAATTTTTTTATACTTTTCTATATTCGATAAGTATATTTATAAAAATAAAAGTTTATAAATGTATATATTTATGTAATATATTTTATATAAATACATTTTATATATTTTAACAATTCTATATTGGCCACACCCTCTTATTTTTAACTCCTCCTCTCCATCCAACCTGTCAATCAAAGTCGGTCCTACATTGTTTTCTTATTAAAGCTGCAATTTGTAACTTTTGCCTCTCTACTGCCATCTTTGTTTGAAACATAAAATTACAGAGTGCTTGCAGGGTTATTTTCCTAACATGAATGACAAGCATAAAATCATTTTGTTCATTTTTCACCCCAAAAGTTACAGATTGCAGTTTTGAAAATGCTGTTTCACTTCAAAAACATGTTTGTGGCAAATCCGGATTGGTCAAAATTTCCAAACATTTGTGTGGTTCTCAGCCAAGCCATGTGGGTCAGACATGAGTCTGTTACTTGGCTATGAACTTCTGGTGCAGAGAAGGACTGAATCCTCCAGACACTGAATAATCCACAGCCTGAGAAGATGCAAATGACATGCCCACAGGAAGATAACAGCCTCCCTCCATCATACGAGGTCATGCAAGCAGATGCTACAATGAAATGTAGGGATTTACTCACACACATACATACATGAGTGTCATTAGCTTACAATTATTAGCCCAAGATCAGCTTACAAACAGTCACATAAACACTCTGATGTGTCAATCATGTTCTTACCATGAACAAAAAGCTAAACCGATTTACAACAGACCTGCCTTTTCTAAAACCAGGTAAATGCATTTCTTCGTAAAAACAGACATGCAACAAAACCCTGGCATCAAGTTTCTCAGAGCTCATCTGAGGAGGAACAAAGTTTATATTTTCTCTCAATGGAGTGCAAACACGGTTAATGGAGAAAATAGTGCACCATCACGCCTCCAATGGGCTAGCGATCATTTCTGCCTCTCTCAGGTAAATTACAAAAATTATAGCCCTCAAAACATGACACTGTCTCATGCAGCCGCGTCCTGTGTGATTTAATGAATACTTCTCTAAGCAACTAGTCTATAGGGGAAATTTGTACGTTTGTAAAGTTGACAGATTACAGTCGGCACCAGAGGAAAAGACGTAAAATAAGCAGGCAAATATGACAGGAGCAGGAAGAGTTTTTAAAAAGGAAGAGCAATGCTGTGAAGTTACAGACTACATGCCTACCGGATGAACAGAACTGACGCAAAGAGTGTCTGACCTATTTATGAAACTGGCAAGAGAGCAGCGAAGAAACATCAAAATACTTCAAAGGTTTTTTTATGTTTTGTGACTAAGCTGGGAAACATACAGAATATCCACACACACACACACACACACACACACACACACACTTTAATACTCGCATACAGAAGGGGAATATTTCATTACATATATTGACCAGGTGTTGGGTGAGAGAGGGATATGAAACGGAGAGATGAAGATGTGATACAGGGTTCATAATGGTTCAGGTGTCAGAGTTACCCAAATACAAGCCGTCTACCCCACCTGAGCCTGAGTTTGTCATGTACTGTACTTTAGGTTCGCGTGGTGGTTTCTAAGTAATGAAAAATAAATTATGAGAAATATTTTATGCTTTAATTTCAGCATAACTCAGTTTGCACATGTGTGTACACAAACTCCATCTGTAGCAATCTGTCAGCTCGCGGCGTCTGGTTCTGCTACGTCAGAGAGAACAAGAGCAAACGATCTGTGTTTTCAGTCAAGTTCTGTCCCAAAATCTGACAGTACCAGGTGGTCCAGATTTAATGCCCAAGTCTTTAATGCATTTAGGGCTTGAGTCAGAACCATTTAGCTGTAAAAACCTGTGATTCCCCGATTATAATAGATTATATCAGTCAATCGGAAGAAGTTCAGTTTAGCTTTATTTAATCTATTCAACAAACTGCTTTAGAAATATCTTTCAACATAATCTTCACAAGATTAAATCAATTAAAACTGATCTTGTATTTTTTTAATAAAAACAGTTTAACATGTTTAGTTGCTTTTAAAGGATGGGGGGAAAACTCTATATATTTTAAACAAAGTTCTATAGATACTAGTCTTTACCCCAACACCTCCTAGTCAATTAAACCAACATCAAGATAAATCCAAGAAATAATTCATCAAACTACTTCAGTTTAAATGGAAACCTTGAATGGTAAACCTGTTTCTCACTTACAGTTTGTACTGAATTCAGTTTGAAAGTGAATTATAGCAATAATGGTCAATTTAACAATACTGTTAAATAATATCCAATAAAAATATGATAAAGGAAGTCCAAACTATATTTTCTCATTATAATGTATCAACAATATTCTGACAGCTATAGAATGTTATATAGTTCTATAGCTCCCTGTACTACTTATTATATCCTTATGCAATTCCTTTTATTTTTGTATTTTTAAGTACTGCAATTTTATTTTTAATTATTGTTACTTATTATGTTTCCTATTTGCACACAGTTAAGAAGCTGACCAGGTCTTAAAGCTGTATCCTGTGTATAGCTTTGAATGTAACAAACAAACCGAATGAATTGTACTGAATACAGACGTACTGTATTATCAAAGGAACGGTACCTTGGACAGCTCCTGTGACAATGTGGGCAGTGTGATTCAGCACCTTGGACAGTGTCACAAGTGAAAGGCTCTGTGTGTGTTCTGCTCCACTCATCTCAAGGGTAAATGCGCTCGAAGGCCAAGTTTCACCAAGTTATATACCACAGCACAGCTTTTCCTTTAGCTTAAAAAGCCTTAGCAAATGAGGGCAGAGCAGGGCACATTAGCAAGCCAAACTGGTCCACAAATAAATAGACGTGTCTGGGTCATGACTGCTGCATGTATGTGTGTACGCGTCCCTGCTGTTCTCTTGTGGTAACTAGAGCAAGTTCAGATGTGCCTGTTAGCCACCAAACAAAAAGCTAACGCTTCACCCAAGCGAAAACTAAACAGTCTGTTTGAAAACACAAAATGGCTGCATATGTGTGAGTGTCTGTGTTTATAGGAGCGATTCCGGTTAAGCTTAAATAACAGATGCTCTTACCACTAACAACATGTATCAGTCTTATTTCACATTTCAACTTGGTGTAAGATTTATCTTGAGTGTGTTTGCTTTATTTACACAGGAATAGAGTTGCATCAACTGCTCATTGGCACGCAAAACAACAGAACAGACGTTAGACAGCTCATTACTTCTCATTCACACTGAATTGGACAGAGAGAATATGAACGAGGAGCCACAGAACTTCAGAACATCACAGATTTTTAACACTCTATCAAAATGCGCTGCAAGTCTTCAACTTCCACACTTTTTCACTAAACCATTATCATTTTTTCAGGCATTGGTATCTGTGTGCAGTTTAATTACTGGTAAAGTTTTCATAATTGAATTGAATCAGACCGATTCACTACTGAATTATTTAGACCAATTTGTAAATCATTTTGACCAATCCAATAAAAAGGAAAATTAAAAAGCAATTCAGAAGAAAGAATATTCTTATAAATATTGCTTATGCTTTAGGCAAATGCAATATTTCATATGTCTAGAAAAATCTATTTTCAATAGTTCAATTAATAATTCAATTCCAAATTTTTATGAGAACACAATTTCAATGCTGTTGAACTCTAATGTGTAAAAAAATGTGTTTTGAACGGTGAGGCAATTGTACAGAAACGTTTGGTAAAACTTGGTTTACCCTCTCTCTGGAAATTGACAGACCTTTCACACACACACTCAGCTGTCTGAGGTGGGCGTCTTTGGCACTAAACTCTGGCTTGTGGATATATTTTATGGTGCAATCGAATATGAAGCACTTTCATCCTCAGTGCCACATATTCAAGTGTTCTCTCAGACATGCAAAACACCTTCATCCTTGGTGATTTCATCTTCCTCTTTCTGCCGTTTTCCTATGATGAGGCCTTTCTGTAACCGATACAATCTTTTAGAACGAGGCGAGTGGGAGAGAGTCACAAAAAAAGCTAATGAATGCTGATCGTCATTATTCCAAATGTATAAATCTGACCACTTACATTAAATTAGGTCTTAAAATATATGCATTAAGATGCCTGCTTCCTTCTCCTAATGGCTTCCATGAATACATAATTAGGAACAATATTTCTTGCATAAGAAGCAAATTTGAATGCAATCACAAAGGCTACACGTGAGTTTGGACTTTGAGGTGAATGCAGAGGCGGGAAAAATATCCTCGGGATATGAAAATGTGGGCCTGCGTTTGCTGGGTGTGTGAGTGTTGGCAGGGATGGAAAATGGGTGAACCTGTTTCATGCCTCGCTAATTCTTTTCATCTTCAGAGACACTAGAGCAGAGATAAAAAAAAAATATGAAAGATGATGAACGCCTGCAATAAAGAAGTCACATTTCACAGGCCCGAGAACGCATGGCACATTTGTGACTTCAAAACCCAGGCGCTTCAAATAAAAGCAACCTTCTAGTCTAAAAGACACACTTTCTTGTGATTTCTGTTTCTGAAGACAAATGAAAAACGAAAGGAGTGTTACATCGTCTGCGTGAGATAAAAACATGAGGCTTTTATTAAGAGAATTTTCATCAAAGATAAAATCACCTAGATGAATTGGCTTCTGCGCGCAAGATCTCTCAGTGAGCTGATTTTAAGCTTACGGGGGATTGTGTTTTCAGACGAGAGCGAAAAGCAATATGTGCTTGACATTTATTCTTAGCGAGTTCCCCTAACTGTTATTTGCTATATTGCAGCATCTTTGTTGGGCCGAACAGTTCTGGCCCACTCAATAAAGATCTATGGGTTCCCCTGACAACTTAAAACGTCAAATGCTCAAAGCAGCTGTTTGGTTCTTCAAAGCGTGTACACACATCCATAAAGACACACAATGGAGCGAAGTTTTTAAAATCCATGGGATTCTGCGCTCGACCCGATCTCAAAGCAGCATTCAGGGAACACTGGGGCTAGTGGAAAGAAAAACAAACATTAGTTTAAATGCTGGAGACTGGCCCTGCGATGCTGCCAGCGAGAATCAATCCAGTGACAAGCACTTATAAAAATAGAGAAAGGTATCGCAGCCTGGCTGAAAGTGTTGCCCCGCTGCTGGAGGGATGATGGGATTTGTGTGGACACAGGTAGGGCATCATGAGTTCCTGCTCTTGCTTCGGGCTATGATGAGTGTGATGGTGTCTGCATGTGATGGTGTGTGCGTGTGTGTATGCCCAGCCCTGGTCCCTGCCTACACTTGTGAGCCCAGCTGTGTGACCCTCCCGGACCATCAGTATATTTTCCCGCGGGCGAATCTGTGGGGTCACACACACGTCTGACACACGCAGTGATTGGTTTAGGGCCAGCCTGACAGCTGGCTGCAGTACAGAACCACTCAATAAACATCTCTACATTATATTTTACATTTGTATTTTTATAACAAATATTGCTACTATTCAAATTTTGAAATAGTACCAAAGCGCAGTACAGTGCAACTATTTAGTATTTATTTTGTCCATTTTATTTAGATGTTGTAACACACACACACATACCCACATACATAATGTAAAGTAAACTGCAATTTCATGTTTCAAACAGAGATGGCGCGAGAGAGAAGCAAACGTTATTGGTTTGCAGCTTTAATTCTAATTCCATGCTTCAGTTATATTTTCAATCCTTGATGTGGTCACACACTTTGTATCCTTCTGCATGTTTTGCTCACAATTTAAATATTATTACTACTGCATGTGTTTTAGACGTGTGTTTATCACTGTGTTTGCCCTTACTGTGTGTGTGTGTGTAGGACCCATGAGAGTGTTGCTCATGGGAGATGAGGCCTGCTGGTCTGAAACATCAGATGGTTGGGTGACGTTTGTGCACCGTGGGAATCATGAGAGAAATATCATGAGAGACTGAGAGAAGATTCATACAGACTTATCACCACCACAGACACTAACTCAACAGAACTGCTGACATTAATGAGCTCGTAACACTATACTGATAAAAATGTTCTTTTCAACAAAGCACTCAGATAAATAAAGTCACAGAGCTTGAGAAACATGCCATAAGTCTAAAACTTTTTAAGGACTTTATCAAAGGTATAAAATGCTGCAATTTTTTAAGCATGTGTCTATGCAAAAACAAGGATAGACCAGTTATTAATACGCTCGGTTTGGATGGGATTAAAATTACAGCGCTCTAGTAATTATTACATTACCCACCTCCCCTCAAAACTAATCCGGTCCAAACAGAACTTTAGACAAAGACAAATGAGGAGTGTGTGTTTCTATTCAGAGGCTGGTCTTCCTGAAAGCAAACAGAGGAAAAAGCTCACAAGAGAATAAAAAGACTGATTTTATAGGTACAGAAAGTGAATTTGTTTTAGATTTCTGCACATAAATTGCTCATACGAACTAACAAATATCACTGAAACGGGTGTCCTGAAAAATGGCCTCTGTCACTATAATAGCTTGGGCTCTGTAAACAGAACAAATAAATGTGAAAGCAGCCAAAGCTTACTTAGCCAATCTAAAAAAACTGTCCAATCAAAACTGCTCTGTGCTCGTCAATCATTTCGCACACTTCAGCTTGCTGACATCTGATTGGTGGGCGGGCACATTTTAGTGGGTGGGGTCTGTGGTTGAAGTAATGAGGGGACTAATACAGCATGATGTAAAAATGCTACGAATTTATCACACTTCATGTTGAAAGATGAGAAACTGGTACACCATGAGACTGTACTCTTGTTATTGAATTTTCAAAATCTCCAGCTCACTGCAGAACACAGTGACCCAGCGCTAAGACAGACTTACTGCGAAGATTTTTTAAAATTGTTTTTGAAATGTCATTCCTTAAGCCCACATCAGCGAGAGATCGTACACTGTAGTTAGCTGATGCTAAAACCGCTTCACACATCGGGTGATAATAAACACATTATCAAGTAGAAGAGAAGTGCGGTCACATCGCAGAGCTCTGAAAAGCATTCCCAGCATATTTAATACCTGGTGCAAATGCAGGCAAGGTGTTCAGAGAACAAACCGCTCATGACCAAACAGATTATAAAATGTCAGATGTAGATTCACACAAACACGATTACAACAACTACCACCATCACACAGACACACATTCCTTTAGGATACACAATTTTATACCAAAATGATTGGTATAAAATAATTTTAGAAGTTTTTCTCAATATTTCCCACTGGGCCTTTGTGGGGCCTTGCCTGTGGCAACTTGGTTTTGAGTGGGACATTCAAAAAACTTTCATTAAACAAAAATCTTCAATTCTTACAAATACAAACGCAATGGCAACAATATAAGATTTAAAAAAGCAGCAGTTTCAATGCATCACCGACTTACACAAGCACAGTTTAAACTAAGAAAGCATGTGGAAAGAGACTGTGACAGGTGGTGCATTTCAAAACGTCAAGAACATTGGCAAACTGAGGCCTGTTTTTCAGGCCTGTGTTTTCTGGAGTCTACAACTGGAAGACTTCTTCATCAGCCCACTGTGTCCAAACACTGAGGTTCAGTGTGTCTAGACTAAGAGCCATAAGGCACCGTAACACACATGGGAGTTAAATCCTTTACAAACAACTCGAATTGTGGAGAAAGCACATGAGAGGAGAGGAAAAACACAGAGAGATCAGCTGTGTAGCTCTCGCTGCTCTGTACTGTGACCTAGTTGTCCACCTGCACTTTTTTCCAACAAATTTTCTCCACCATACTCTCAGTTACAGGAGAACTTCCAGCTCTTAAAGGAATATTTCCAGAAAAATAAAAATAAAGTGCTTTTGTAAATGCAGGAATAGATGAAAGCTGTTGAGATGAAAGCTCAACTGGCAGCGCGTTGCGCTAGCAGCGCAAACTTGTGGGTTCGATCCCAGGGAATACATATACTAATAAAAAAAAATTTAATTGAATTCACTGTAAGTTCTCTTAAGTGTCTGCCAAATGAATAGATGTAAATTGCACTAAAATACACTGTGATAAAATAAACTGTATGAGGCAAATTGGGGTTTAATAATACTGTGTGTTTACTGTTACTGCAGACCTCTAAAGCAGTATATCTCAGCTGTTTTGACTAAAGGGCCTCCATTTTGGAAACAACAATATTTTAAGCCCCTACACACCTGCAACTTTACCAACTTTCCAAACCCAAAAACACATTCTGGAGCTTTACACTGTTTTAACATCACTGTTTTTAAAATCATTCTAAGTCAGCTTGAGGTTTCCTTGGAGGTCTACACACACACACACACACAAGGTCTATCAGAACATGAGTAAATGCCCATGAGGTTCATCTCTGACTCACTGCCGGCAGTTCAGGGACACTGTGATGGAGGTGATGGCTGGCCGTAAATCAATGTATTTATACATGTGGACCAGTACCACACATGCAGAAAGAATGTAACCATCTAAACACCATCTAAAGGAAACAGCGTGATGTACAGTTCTGCTCAGTTTATAACACAACCCACCAGGATCAAATGTGTCCATGCTCAATAAACCTCCACCCAGCTAACACATTTAGGTCATACAAATGTTTCCATTAAGTGTTAAAAATGCTTTCAATGCCCTAGAAAGGTCCAGTTTTGCAGGAATTGTATTAACGTTAATGCTTAATTTATGAACATTATTAAAATATTTTGTTTTAATTCTGCAACTTTTAAAAAACGGTTTCACAATCAACTTAAGAAAAGGGTTTTGATGTATATGATAAATAATATTAAATAACATTCTACTAACATTACTGCATAAACGTCTTTAACAACTCTGGGAGAACATTATGCAACTTTTTAACAACATTCCTTGTTAGCTTGGTGAGTAAAACTAATGGTGTTAGACCGTAAGAATTACTCTGAAATCATCAATGCTGTCAACTAATGACTGAAAAGCAAGGAAAATAAAAAAAACATGCTTACAGAGTCAACCTGTACGGCCTCACTGACAGACACCCTCATTATTCACCCAGCACATCACTTCAAACAGAGCACGCAGGAAGTCAATGCGGACCGAGCGCAAAGCCGCGCCGCCTGTTGATGCAGCAGCCCTCTCATTAAACAATGTGGTGTTTTTGCTACGCTGGTGAGAGAACGGCTATTTCCTCTCAGCGGTGAGCTGAGGAGAGATCATTCGCTTTTCTGCAGCGGAATCAGAGGGGTCACATGAGCCCCGCGGGGGTCCGTACGGTGTGACGGTAATGAGAAATCACTGGACGAGCCACAGCCAATCAGACGGCGCCGCTGAGCGTGTCAAAAAGCATTGAGTTATGATTGATTTCCCTCCCAGCCAGGAAGAGTAACAGAGGCATCGGAGAGAGAACGGGGGTGTGCATGTTATTCCAGCATTGGTAATCAAAAAGACAGAGAAATACAGTCTCAGGGCTGATTGATTTTGATGTCTTTTATATCATTGATCTATGACTCCTGTAAAACAGCTGATTTAATCCATAGATTAAGAGCTAAAAATTGACTGTATGAAATCTAGACACCGGTGGATTTGCTTACAGCATGTGTCTCTTCTTTCACTGAGAACGTAAATTAAAGTATTGAAAATGAACTTGAAGGCACTTCGTTCTAAAGAAACAATCAGTAATTTTGCCTCATAGGTTTAAAATGATGTACACAAAAAAGAAACAAAGACTGTGTTAAAGGCTGTTTATCTGAACACAGACAGGCTCTTACATCATTCCAGTCACATGTTTCTCTATATAAAACACAGACAGAAATGAACTTAATGCACCTGTACACCTTCCAATAGCTTGTATGCCTTTTTTGTTCTGTCTTCACCCTCACACACACCAGCACACACTCACATGCAAACACACACACTCACACATCAGCACACACACACACACACACACACTCACATGCACACACACATCATCACACACCAGGTGAAACAGCTGAGAAAGCAATGCCCTCAAATCTCTTAACTGACACATATGAGTTATTTTACTGTGATTCATTTAAACGAGAGAGAGACAGAAAGATTTAAAAGGTGAGACAGGGACTGAAATATCACCTTATACAGCTGCTCAAGGGCAGGATGTCTCACTCGCAGCAGAGGTGATGTCACACAACATCCAGGTTTTACAGATCCACTACTGGAGTCTGATAAACCTCAACACACCAAAATCTGATGAGATCACACTGCAATACATTTTATTTCTAGTTTTGCTGAACAAAATGGCCATCAAATAACACATTTATTTCTGTGTGAATTGTTTACATTATAGAAAATCTCTTTCTAGTTAAAGAGGTGAAGTTTGGTTAGCATGAGCCAGTTGCCACACACACACACACACATACACACACGTGTTAATGTTCAGTTTTCTCCAGCAAGGCTTATTTGCCCTTGTTAGGTTTGTGCCTCATTTTAAATAATTATGAATCAAATCAACACAATTAAATCGTGACAAAACATGACCAGATGTCATAATACATCATTCTGTGAACACTTGTCCTTAAATCATTATCACAGCAGCTATATCCACCATATATTATAAAAACCTTTATAATTGTGTTTATACGTTTAATAATTAGCTGAATGTAATATCTATATGGTGACATATTGCACAAAAGTAGAGGTGTTCGAATAACGATTCTGAGACTCAGAATAATCCAAAGACGTGTTCCTGTCAACTTTCTGTGACCTATTCTGAAGCCAGAAATCGCTGTAAGGCCCCATTTATTAAGATCAGTAAACTGACAGGTGAATACGTCTCAGAGCAGCTGCAAAATGGATTTTGATGCCATCTTCTGTTTACAGCACAGCAATATCAAATGGATTAATGCTGTCAGAGAGAGAAATAGATCAATCACAAGCGCTATCAAATACGGCTTACAGGTAAACAACAGAACAGCGTACGTGTGTGTGTGTCCACATGTTTACCTGTGAGCAATATGGTCAGCCCTATCTATACCCCTAAAAGCTGTACATACAAAGCCAGTCGGAGTGACAGAACCTTTTACTTCCTGTCCTATCTTATCTCTCAGGAAATGGAACCGGCTGCTTCCAGCTAACAGTCGTTTCAAGCCCTTTGTTCCGTTCCACAGTCTATTCCCCTCACCACACACTGCTATTCATGTCCAATCACATGACCCTGTAATTGCCAATGGCCTGCTGTCCACAGAGACCTGTGTTTGTGTTTTCTGTCTTTAAATCGAGACACGCGCCAGTCAGGCTGTGGTAAACAGCTGGAATCTGCAGAGAAAACTGCTTCCCGGGTGGAACAGTACCTGTGCATGCAAACCAGGTTATTATGTTGTTTTAAAAACATCGTGAGCTACTTTTTCAACATTTAGAAAGTCCAATTTTTAATATGTGGAGAGGTTAATATAAGCAAGCCATTTCTCAGTCAAAAGGAGGGCATTGTATTAACATTAATGTCTGTTTATAATTATAAACAATAT
>JBAJNP010008551.1:0-20007 GCA_036877545.1 Yasuhikotakia modesta
TATGAAAATTAATGGTTCCCTTACAAGAACATTTTAAAGTAAGCAGTCATTCAAAGTTTGCTCAGATGATCATCATGAAGGAAGGCTGTTGACTTTTACAAGGTTGCAAGAGCTTGATTTTCAGACAGCTGGATTAAAAACATGTTATATCAGATATGTGTAAAAGTGGATTACTTTGAAGTTATTAAGGATAGATGTGGATGTGGCACTAAATGGAGGGAATTTCTTGATTCCTCTTGATCTCTCTATCTTAAAGGGCTCTTGATCTCTCTATCTTAAAGGCTTTTCTGTAAGAACCTTATACCCAGACACTCTTAAGATTTATAGGGGACATTATTGCACTGTGTGCTGCTTACAGACTTCTAAGTGTAATATTAATGTTGGAACATACTGTAATTTATATTACAGGTTTTTTTTAAATGACTTGAATTTGTTTGAATGCTTGAATGTCAGTTTAAATGGTGTGTGAATGCAACACTGTTGTCACAATGTGAAGATGGGAATATACAGTATGTTTCATCTGGTGATTTCAAGTGGTCTTTTTTAGTAGTGTTTGCGAAGCAATTCCCTAGCAACAATTTAGAATATATATCACAGCACCAGAAAATCATAGAGACAAGACAGAAATTGGCTCTTCATTCAAACACACATTTGTGTATTAAATATACTCTGATAACTGTCTAGATATACCTTAGCCACCATTTGCATTACCCTAAGATTACCCTAACAACCTCATAACCTCATTAATATTTAAGATTCAAAGAACTTCATTGATTCCAGAGGGAAATTTCTTTGCCTTTTGGGAAAAAAAGAAGAAAAATAGAAAAATAAGACATATTGTAGTATATCTATAAGGCTAAAACATTCTATTAATTTAGCATCATGCTAAATTATGCTAGCATCTTGTTAAATAATGCTGGCATCATCCAGCATCATGTTACTACACACTACAACATGCCAGCATCCACCTGTGCAATATTCAAATTGCTTTGTAATTTATAAAATTTTTATATAATTATAAAAATTATAATATATATAATATTATTATTATTATAATTATAAAATTATTACTTAAGCTGCTGAGTTGTAGTCAAATACTGTATTTGTAAGGCAGATGAAAGTATTACATGTGCCACTATACAGGTAAACAAGGTTTATTATATTCTACATGCATAAAAAAGAGCCACCAGATGGGGCAGTTTCACTAAAAGTTAACGCAACCAAAGTCTGTTCTTGTTTTTTCTTGTATTTTTTATTTGGAATTTGATTTTAAAATGCAATGCATTTTGAGTAGAACAATAAATTGTGTAATATATTTTGTGCAGTGTATCACTTATGCACTGTAGCTTCTGCAGTTTAAAAGTGAGCTTGTTAACAAACTTTCCTCCTATAAAGAAACAGCATATATCAAAACAGTGTGTTCGTTAACAAATGTTGCATTTACTGGTAATCAGAAATCTTAACCTAATCAATAGTGTAGCCACTTTTCAAGGTTTAAACTTGGAAGTGCAGCTGTACATATGTTTTACATATGATGATGTATATGTATATGGTTTTCAGTACTGTGCCCCTCTCGTTCCCAGACAGCTGTGACAATAAAATGTAAATTATTTACACAGTAATTTAGCAACTTCAAGGCTCAAGCTAGTCAAAAATGTGGCAAATAAAAATGATTTTCATATGACTCGCAGAGTAAGTTTAAGCTATAGTTTACTAACAAGCAATTGCATCATTAGCAGTCAAATTCTGGTCACTCCCAGTGTTTTAATATGTCAAATTCTATGTAGGGAGGTATACCAAGTACACTCATGAAATATTAATTTAACCAAGGTCTTTAAGGAACTAAGGATTGTTGAATTTCTTCCATAATAAAAAGTATTACTAGGAAAGAAAATACATAGAATATAACAAACAATAAATCTGAAAAAGGTAGACAATGAAAACCGTGTTACAAAACAAGTAGTTTTAAAATTAAATCTAGTAACACATTCTAATCTAATCTAGACACATTCATGTAGTAAAGTTAAAGGTAAAAATTAAAGGTCACAGTCCAGTCATACAGCAACACAGTAAAAGAAAAGAAAAATGTAAGGTCCTTTTAAAGTACCCTTTGCTGGTCATTTTGAGGCACGTTTAGTAACCTTTTGTCCAGTTTATAATTCTAATAGTAATTTAATATTTTATTGCAATGACACAATAACAAATTACAAGGAAAATTACAAATTACAATTATTCCTAACTAATGCAAGTATTATTTTACTGTTGCTCATATAATGTATAAATTGACTATTGAAAGTAAATGAAAGATAAAATAACTCTAAATTATTAACCTGGTCTTTATAGCATCCCTAGTAGTTGTCACAGTTATGGCTATTCATGCAAAGAGTCCTTTATAAGCTTTAATGTTGCTGCTGGTTGGTAATATATGAGGTGCATTGGCTCACTGTTGAGGCTGGTAGCAGTAAACCCCATAAAGCTTCTGCTTTTTGTCAGGAAAGCCAACAAAGCGAACTGCAGCCTCAGTGGGACTGCAATTCTTTCTGGGCCTGGAGATAGGGTAACGAACGCTACCATCAGCCAGCCAACCAGCATCACAACGGTCATATGCCAGCAACTTCCAGGCAGCATAGATATGGCCCACCTTCGCAATCTCAGCTCCATTCTTCCTGCATGCCTCAACAGCCTCATCATAGCTCAACTTCTTTGGCTGTATCAGGTAGTAGAAGTGTCCTTTGATTTACAAGAAAGCAATATAGGGTTTTAAGGTTGTAGAAGACACAGTTGAAAAATGGTTTCTGATGTCAAAGTGATATTCATTATCTCACCTTTAAGACCAGATGTAAAGCAAAACACATCAAAGCGACTGTTGGACTTGTCCCGATGACCATAGTTTCTTAGTCCAGCTGAAGTCCTCTCTCCTCCACAGGGCTGTCTGGGCTTTGTGATTGGATACTGCACGGTTGCGTCATTAAGCCAACCAGCGTTGCACCAGTCAAGACCACCCCTCCATGCCTGATATAGTTGCTCAAAGGAGGCCACCACAGCATCCTGTTCAAGACATGCAGCCTCAGCATCATGGAAGTTGAGGTTGTAACGCCCCAGACGAGGAGAATATGGGAAAACAACCCCTGTGAATAAAAGTGAATTTTCCCTTAGGGAGAAGTTCAACTGAGTTTAACATCCCTTTGTTTTGATTAAACTATTTTATGATCATACAAATGAATAAACTAAAAAAAATACTTAAATTACTTCCCTGCTTAGTTTAAAAATAATTGGTTTATAACTTTTATTACAATTATAAACAAATACCTTGTTTTCAAAATAACTGAAAATTACTTGCAGGGTTTTTGAATGTTCTACTTGTTTTAATATTAACAAGCCCAGTTGTGTTGCCTTATAATGCCCACACATCTTACTTCTCTGTGCAAAGATCCTAATTGTTTTTCTAGAGAAAATTTGGCAATGGTGTTCTTAGCCAACAGCAAGAACTAAAAGATGTTACTGGAGAATGAGCACATAATAAGTAGCTGTGACACTGCATTGTCTTCACATTAAAAGCCATAATTTGCATCTTTGATCTTACAGTATGCAGCTGGCAGCTTACTGAAATGAACAACTGACATGCAACTTTCGGAGACTAACGGCCAAAGCATCCTTGCCACTTTTATGAAAAATCTAAAATAAAGCTAATATATTAAGCTAATAAGCTATAGCTATAAGCTAATATAAGGTTTCATTTTCTTAAAAGCTACTTTTCAGTGCCATTTCATCAGGCATATATATTACACCATACAAGAACCAAAAAGTTACCTTGTAATTCGAGGTCAACTTCAATGATGTTGTCATTCATACCATTGATTACCTCACATTTGTATGTGCCGTAATCTTTGACATCTAAATCAGTGATAACCAAGGATGCATCATTTTCATCTGTCTCCAGCAGGTAAACACGGTCCTGAAAATTTCCGTAGGTCTTCTTGTGGAAGCCCATGGAAATAAGGACATCGGATTCTGTAGAGTCATCTTCAAGCTTGGTCCACTTAATTCTATTTCCAAACAAACTGGACTGACCATCCAGGCGACAGGGTAGAGTGATATTGTCTCCTCTGTTGGCATAGACCTTTTCTCTTGATCCATTATCTGCAACAGTTAAAGACATCTCATAGAAGTGTCCATGTATTGAAAGCACACAGAAGAACTGTATTCTTGTATTTGTTTATTGTGGTAGGGATTTATACCACTAGTTGTCACTGCACACAATATTAATGCATACAATTATTTCGAGATATTCTATTGATTTGATTTATGAATGTGCATATATTCGTCTTAAGGTTTAAGAAGATGCCCGTGTTTAACACAGGTGTGCCTTCTTCAGCAAACAAACACACAGACCTCTGTGTCACAAACCTCAACTGGTGGAAACAATCTAATTGAGTGTTACTGGAAGCAGACACAAACTATCTGTGAAAACATTGGACAGCTCATCACTTCTTATCTACCTGAAAAAATTTAACAAGCATTGTTGCCAGTATATGTTGTGTGTACTTTTCTAGTATTAGTAGCTGTTTCTGCTTGTGGTTAGGATGATAATTGTATAATTTAGCTTTTCAGCATGTTCGCTAAACACTACTTGAGTTTTGGGGGCAATCCCCCACAGTTCCTTGAAGAAACATTTGATGGATATCAGGAAAAACAAAATGACTCAAGGTTCCTGTTAAATATCAAAGTGAACGTTGCAAAGCAGACATGATTACACTTAGCTTTAACTGTCTACATATGCTTGTTGCCAAACCATTAAATCCAGTAAAACCATTTAATCAAATGAGAATTGTTGCCAAATGCTTGTTTATGTCATATTACCAAATAAGATTAAATGTTTATCTTGCATCCACTCACAGTTGATTTAGGGTCAGGTGGTCTGCCAATCAAAAAAAAGATTCTTCTGCTAGAAACCATGCTGTTTAATTTTAAGGCTGATGTATAGTTTTGGGTGTGGTACTACATCTCACATACAGTATAGATTAGTAGAACATAAATAATAAAAATAAAGCTGTATTACCTAATGGTTCTTGTTGTATTTTACAATGAGTTGTGCATCTGGTGTGTACTGCAACTGTAACATCTAAAATGAAAGACTATATTTCTAGCTTTTATCAATAGTTTTATTAATAGTTCATAATGAAGTTACACAGGCTCTGTTAATGTGTTCTGCTGTAACTTACTAACCATTAGCCTGAGGATTAACAACCATATGCCTGAACCACACCAAAGCATATCCCACCAGGAAACCTTTTACACATGTTCGAGTCTGATATATTAAAAAAATTTGCAGGCACTGAAGGCTTTTTGCCCTCTGTTTTAAGTCACTTACCTTACATTACCTTTGCCCACTTACACTTCCCTCACTCAACTGATCCAAAGCCTTCTCAAGTAACTCTCACAGTTATGTGTGTCTAACATGCCCACAGAATGAACATACTGTACTCATTTTGTTGACCAATAGCTTGTCTTAAATTTCTAGTGCTTTTCAACTTTACGTCTTTGCTAATGATGCATATTGCATATCATTCAAGAGATTCACCTCCTGCCAGAAGTAATTAAAGGCTTGTGAGTTTTATTTTTTATTAACACCATCCATCCACTACTGTTACCTTTTCTGGTGGATACTCTCTTTCTAATAAACTCTCACTAGATAACAGTAAAATCTGGCTCTATAAATTTTCTGTTTTGCTAGAATATACTTTGTTAATAGCTGAGATTTACCAGTGAGATTTTATCTGTTTTCTTTAAACTCTTAAACTTTTTACCCAAAACCTTAACCAGTAAATCTTGTCCATATACCCAATTCCCACAAATCCCTGTGACACCCATCCCCCATTTCCACTCATTATTTCAGCTCTTCAGCTGAAATACTCTTAGCTGGCAGAATAAAAACACAGTGGTGGTATTTAAAAGTGTCTTTTTCTCAACCACAAAGTATACAAAGTAAAGAAATTTGGATTACATGAATACAGATGATAGAAAATTGCACAAATTCTTTTATATAAGAAATGTTGTAATGGATTGTGGAAAAAATAGAAACTACAAATGTAAGTAACAATATCAATGTATAAACAGCTGTAAACCGAAACAAATACATTTACATTAACACATTTTTACATTAACACAACATGCCATTTAATGCATATATTTGGCACCTCCTTAATCTGTTTTATAAATTCTGGGCTTGGTGCGCTTTGTAATGCAGCAATATTGAAAAAGATCCCTATGTAAGGTACACAAAATACTGGTTTGGACCCCACAACTGTGTATACATGCATCACATGGAATTATTATGCACAGATGTATGCCACCCAAACCATCCGACTTATAGAAAAGTTTCTCTGTATATATCCCATCACCCATTATCTTCCTCAAGCACACATCCTACTCCTTAGTCACAGAGCTTTAAACCATAGAAAATGTTAATTATTTCTTTTCCCTCCATCCCTCCATCTCGTCATCCCCAGCCCAGACCCAAGCTCAATGCAAGCAAACCTATTGATTTACAGCCCATTATCTTACAAGGAAACGGAAAGTCATTTGGAACAGCAAGGGACTCCTTACAGTGTCAGGGACTGCTAATGTTGCTGTGGTTCCTGTCAGAATACATACATTCTTAGTGTGCATAAAGTGACTGTGTAAGATCAGTGGATCTGGCACTACTCACATTTCCAAGCATACAGCTGCATATGGGGTATATAAAGGTCTACTGTGAGTCTTTTCAGCACAAGCTGTCACTACCACCAAGCTAAAACAACGATTTCCTAAAAAAATTCACATTTATATATTTGTCTTATTTTTCATTCACAAACAAATTTCATCAAAGGATTTCTGCTGTGTAGTTTGTATCTTTGTTTTTAATTATATATTATCTAAAAAAATGCATTGTTTGTGCAAAAATGTATTCATGTATTCACTAAAAAAACATAAGTATTTCTTACCTTGTGCTTCAGTAAATGCATGGAGACTGTTCACAAAGAATACAAATGCCATAGAAAAAAAATGGGTCATCTTCTATCTTTTTTTGCCTTAAGGCCCCTTGACTGAAAAAAAATTAAAAGACTGCAGAAAGAAATAAGTAAAATTAGGAAATAAAAACGTTGTATTTGTTTCTCTGGTTATCGATGCAGAAGTGTAGGTGTTGGCAGTTGTGCCACAAGGTTTGGGCTCCTCAGAGGTCCATACAAAGGGTTTATATTGAAGCCTTGGCCAACTGTGGCCACTCCCCCTCCCCTTAGAGAGAGAAATGGAACCCATCACTCTACTTTTTGTGTGGACTCCCTCATTTAGGAACAGTTCATCAGCTCCTCTTCCAGCCATTCATGCTGCTCCATGTACATTTTAAGTGGGTGTGTGTGGATTACAATGTGTGGTTTGTGCTGGCTGCATAATTAGCAAGGTTTATAAAGTCTCTCATGTACCAATGTCTTTAAAATGAGAAAAAGAAACATTAAAGACTGAAAGAAGTATGCTTGCCTGTAACACATTGGAACATGTAACACAAGTTCTCCAATCGCAAAATCTCAAGAAGGTTCTATATTAAAAGACAGAACCCTACAGGGTAGATCCAGGACTAAATCCAACAAACACCTTCCCATCTCCTCATCAACTCAACATCAACTTTCTTTCCATTTCTTGTCTTCACCTAAATTAACCCCTTTTTTAGATATATAATTGAAGCTTCTATTTATAAGGCAGAGGCAAGGAAAAGATACAGCACCCACTTCTGTACCAGAAAATGACCTTTATTTACCTTCTTGTGATTTCATTATCACAAGAGAGACAGAGGGCAGCCGGATGGTTATGTGGACAGAGAATGTGCAGCTCATGGGTGATATTTTATTGGTGGTCTTAGTGGGGAAACAAGGTAATGGAATAGCCTATTTAGGACACTTCATTCTGTCTGGAAATCTCACCTAAGAAGGGATGACTCATTTTCATTTAACATTCACAAGTTGCCACTTATGTATTAAAATCTAGTACCATGGGTCTACAACACAAATTAATGTTTGATTGTCCTAGATGAAGTCATGGATTCATATTTTGTTCATGTTTTGTTGCAACACAAACGCTTCAATTTGCTGAAACAACTATGGCAGTTAACACAGCTAGTTTGCCAATTTATCTGCTTGCCCATAACTAGTTAGTTCATACATACAAGCTCTTATGCAGTAAAGAAATTTAAAGACTCACATTGATCTAGCAGGATTGACATAAAACACCTCTATTAAGAAATACACAATATAAAAAAGCAACTTCTTAGGAGAAAAAATATATAAAATAGAACTTCAGATCAAAAAAATCGAAACTTCAGACAGCGGAAGGAAAATACTGGTCGATTCTAAAATCGATTTTAAAATCGATTTTTCTTTTCCATAATGTCAGGCCAGGGAGTTAAAACCTATATGTATATATACACATATATAAATATATGTATATTATGTATATTTTATATAAGCCACAGTTCACATTACAGTACACAAGATTTGCCATGTATAGTCATACAGTTCATTCAGGTTTATTTAGCAGTCATACTTGGCAACTAAAATTTGAAAACTTCTGCACAATGACGGAACCTAATAAAAACACAAGCTTTTACCAAAACACCTATCAAAGAACCTGTTTAATGTCACACAGTTTAATGGATAAAACATGGTGGTACTGTATCAACTTACAATAGCACAACAGCTCTGACAAATTAAGAAGCAATAACAAATTAAGTAGATCAAAAACCACTGCATTGAATAAAAATTATTACAAACAAGAACTCAAGTGTTTCTGGGACAGCATTGGGGGAAAATCATATAACTTATATAACTAATTAACTCATATAACTCATATAAAAACTCAACTAATTTCTGGATGTGTTTTATGTGTATCTGACTCACTAAATCAGTGTGTAAAAAATCATAAGCAAATGTGTAGTTATGGTGGTACTGCATATGAAGAAGTAATGACATCTAAAGTACTTAATCTCTGCTGCCCCACCCAGGACCCATCCCAAACTTGCAACCTTCCAAAGCCAAAAGTCTGAGGTTCTGAACATCTGGCTAGCATCTCCCATATCATACAGATGCTCTGTGCTTCCTGCATTTGGCAGTGTGGTAAGTTACCATCACTGTGTTGCTGTTTTCTGGTTATCTGCCACCAAGACTTTAGGAGGACAGCCAAGACAGCTAGAAACATGTATAAATAGGATTCTGTTTATGCAAGTTTGCAATATCAGATCTGTAAATAAAACCTGATAATAAATGTATACCTTAAATTCACTGTGGATAAAAGTGTCTGCCAAATGAATAAATGTAAAATGTAATGCAGTGTAGATGAGTATGCGTAATGACATCAGTCACCAATCAACGTATGAATTAAATAGGAAGCTGCAATCGAGTATAGTTTTCCATGGCTGCCTCAAATGTCCTCTCAGCAGCTAGATGTGGCCAGTGACCTAGTTTAAAATGTGAGCTCAAATGTGTAACCTATGTGTCATGTTTGAAATAATGATTAGAAACACAGGCACCATAATGAATAAGCAGTGTTATATGGGTGTACACGTCAAAGTACAAGGCATTAGGAAACAAAGGCCCTATTATGATTTTTATTGCTTCAAATTTTCCTTTGACTTCAAAACAGAAAGAAAGAGACAGCAATATCGATTACGGTTGGATTGTCTAATTAGGAAAAGGTTTCTGGAAAAGCAGAACAAATTTGCCATTAGGCATCACTAGACTAATTGTTAGAGTGTGGGATGATGCAGTACTACAACAAATCATCATATGGGTCATCAGATTAAAGTATTAGATGGGGGTATCTCTTATTAGGTAATTTCATTATTTTCCCATATGCAGTTTATTAGTCGTGCTGGAAGTCAAGCACTGTTGTGTGTGGATATACTATCTGTGCTCAATGCCTGGTACCTACATTGTGATTGGATTGAGAGCATTCATACATTCTAGTTACTTGTAACTGTATGAAAGAAAAGAAAAAATGAAACTGTGTGAAAGGAAAATGCAACAGTCATTAGGGTGGCCTTGGCATGATTTGTCTGCATGGTGGAAATGTGATCTTTAAGCTCTAAAACCACTGAGTTATTTAGGCTTATTAAATGCATAAAACATTATGCCATCATGTTCAGTACCCTGTGGAAACAAAACAAACAATGAGACAAATTTCTCTAGTTTTAAAACATTACCTTGCTACCACAGCTGTTATATGATGACTGAAATATAACGTTTACAATAATATACAGATGTCAGCAAAGTGTTTGTAAAATTTATTCAAGGTCCATTTCATAATGACAGGGCATGATTAGGACAAATTTGCATCACCATGTTTGCAGAAAATACACTTTGTGTGAAACTTTTGTGAGCAGAGAAAAGATGATTTCACACAGATTTTATTCTCGCATTGTCTTCTCTCTCAAACCTGGCTTTCCATCTAAGCTCTTGAGCCCATAGTGCGTAACTCAAATACAACAGCTTTTTGGTCACAGCTGTCATTAATTTTATCCTAGGACTGGCCTCAACCGTTAAAGACCAGAATATGCTATCAGGTCTGTTATAACCCCTTATAACATTAAATCATGAAATTGGAACTTGCCATTTAGCTATGGCACAGCTGATATATAAGTATATCAATTAAATTTGTGTATGACTTTATCAACATTTATTGATTTGTTGTAGTTATGTAAGTGCTGATGTTAGAAGTGAGAGTTGGTGGGAATTAAATTATGGGATCATTGCCAGACTTGTCCTCTTAAATGAGGTCACTGACAGTCATAAGCCTCCAGTAACATGTTGAAAACTGTCCATGCTGGCCTGTGACTGCAGTTGCTGAACTTTGGTTCTCTTTTGGGGAAACTCGACACTGTGTCTGGTTTGACAATATGGAGAAATCTAAGTAATCCACAGCAATACTTGATGTGCATCACATACACCTGCAAGCTATTTTGTTTTCAGAAGCCATTTGTCTGTTGTTCATGTGTCAAAATACCAATAGACCTAGCTGCAAAAAGAATTGCAAAACATATGTGCCACCATGTCAGAAGGTAGAAGGACATGAAAGGACATTTTTATATGAAATAATGTGTTGTTTGCTGGGTGAAGAACATGCTTGCTCAATTCTCTAGGCAGCTTAGAACCCACAGTGTGAGGGTTTCTTGCTAAAGTAGTTCTGCTCTCAACTGGCTGCCATTGTGGGTGGGCCTGGGCCTTTGCTGGGCAGTTACTCTGTCAAAACACAAGGAATTGATCAATAGTTTGTTTCCTAAAAATTTGGTTTAGGTTGTTGTGGGTTGTCTAAATCACAATTCAATAAGACTAATGTAATAATTTGATTGTGCACTCCCATTTATTGCGACTGGGGGACAATAGTGCGATTAGAGACAGAAACCAGCCACACGCACATTTGTGATTCATTTTGTTTTTCGTTGCCACATTGCTTCTGGTGTGGACAGACAAATTGTTGAGACCACCCCAAAATCTTACAGAGATTCTTATAGTAACCACAGGGGTATAGACCACCCTACAACTTATCCAGGTCTGGGGGTCAGCTGTTGTGGCACATATTACATTTGTCAAATTTTAGTTTGGACATACTTGAGCAGTGTTGTGCCAACAGCTGTAAGGATATTTGGTTTAAGCTATGCCAAACAATGATGTGGTGATTATCAGTTTATGATTAAACTATAATATTTTAATCCTTAACATTATATAGGCCTTTGAAACACTGTGCTACTGTAATTTTCTGCCACAGGATTTTAATGATGTTTTTTACTGTAACACTCTGCATAAGTCTAATACAAAACTAAAGCTTCGTTCTCAGACTGTTTTAAATTAGTATTAGTATACTGGTAAAAGTAGCATTGTTTCCTGATCATAATTTATGTCTTAGTTACCTATTCAAGAAAAGTTACCCTATACAAGTTACTTATCCAAGAAAATTAATTAGGGCAAATTTATTATATGCCAGGTTGCAAATTTAGGTTCACTTAAATTGCACCCAGCAATGACAACTGTCTCTTCTGTACTCGGCTGCTCTTTGTTGTGTAGCTGAGGTTTACAAGGCATATTCTGAGGAGGTTGGTTTAAATTAGCTCTAGCCTGACTGCTTGATTGTACTGAGATTACAGCAGCCCACAGCTGCCTCTCCTCTCCATGTCCTGTTCCCATCTAACCAGGAGTCCTGGACCACTCTGTGCAAATAACTTCCACATGTACAGTCAGGGAGGGCAGTGGAAAACAAAGAGAGGCCATAAGGGAGTCGCTGTGTCTTTTAGAGCCTGGGTGTCTTTACATGAAAGCCCTTTCATCAGTCTTGTATAATGAGCCAGCGAGCTCTGAGATGAGTTTCTCAGAGATTAACTCTGAGTTACTTTATGGAACCTATTACTTACATGCCCCATGTGTACAGTGTGCTTTAAAAATAAATAAGTATATGCAAAATTTGCATATTATTTTACTATTAGTTTTGCTTATTATGCTGCTCAGAGTCTAGGGATGCCTAAAAATGCCTGATGGACATGTGGTGTATGGCTGAGTAAGCAGCAGGGTTTGGACCATTCTAACAATTATTTTGGTCAGAAACATTATGTATAATATATGAACAAACACCAAAGGACTTTAGGTGCCTTGCTGCTTGAACCCCTAGTGATGGGGAGCTTTGATAATCCTTTCATTCTGGACACTGTGGATTTTACTGAGCTCCAGAGACCCACACAACCCAGCACACACTTACTGTATATAACATCTTAGGAAGACCTGTAGATGTTCAGGCCTTTTTGTTTTGGTGTTAAACACAGATAATACATCTGCTTGTACTTTGAAAATGATGACAGAATCAACAATGTTGTGCAAGAATTGGCATAAACTAGAGCTCAAAATGTGAACTTTTCTGTGACACACTGACTACGATACATCTATGCATTTGGCTGTTGTTTCAGAATAAAACAACAATCAAGAACATCACTGGAGAATAAATATTACATGAAGGCAGACTGCAGATTGTTCTACTTTGTTATAATGGTTGTAGTTGTTCTGTGACTGAACCAAATTAATGAAACATCCCGTTTAGGCTTCAGTGCTATGAGTATGTTTGTTTATATTCACAAACATACAGTAACGTAAACTTTTTAAACCAATTTAATAAAAACTGTATTTCAACCGTAAATCTGCTCATATCATATAACAATACTTCTTGTATTTAAATTTTTTCTTGTTTGATTTAAAAAAAAATTTCATTGTCAATGCAGTTATCAGCACATATTTGATGTAAAACAGCTCAATCTGGCACTCATTGCTTTAAATTAGAGACACACTAGTTTATAAAATGGTGCAATATTTATGTGAAAATAGCAACTGTAACTTTACTATACAAAGACATTTGGCTTTTCCAAAACTTAAAAAAAATTAAGTTTCTAAACCAACACATTGGTTGTTTTTATCTAAAACTATTGAGTGCATTATCAGACAAACCTTTTTTTCCAACCTATTCAACTTGTTTCCCAAGAGATTTTTTCTAACATCTTCAATTTTAAGACATGAAGTTGCATGTTATCTAGAAATGAAAGTGGCCCAAAATAAATATATGTTTGTTTATGTATGTTTATTGTAAATACTATGCAATTACTACTTTGCCTTTTGTTATGCAAAAGTTATGCACCTTTAATTAGAAACAGATTTACATATCCATGTGTATTAAACAGTAATACAGTGATATACATATAGAGTCTTCATAAGGAGACTTGGTGTATTAATTATCACTATTTTGAGAAATGTACTAGAATGCAGAATATGCATTCTACAATTTTTACTACCATTCTGCTTAGTTTTACAAAATGAATACTAGAACCAACAATGATCTAACACATTACACAGGCTTTCTGTGTAAAATGACCAGCTGAAATGAACTTTTCCCTACCATTTCCTCACAACGACTGAACACTTGTAAAGGAATTTCACACCCACTCATAAATAGCAGCTACATTATTAGCATAACTTTAACATCACGTCTCTGTAACAACCTTAATAACCCATGCTTCCTTCCAAATAAACACTTACTTCTTTTTTATTCTTTGTTTCTTTTTTTAACAAAACCCATGGGAAACCCAACCAGCATTTTCATAAATTAATCATAGTTTGATAATCGACTATGAGTGTAAATGAATTTTAACAATGCATTTATGTACTTACATATATTTGTGAATTTTTGTGAATTTTCACATACCACAGAAGGACAAATCTAAGCTCTGAAACAGGTCTTGAGACCAGGACAAATGTTTATAGTTTTCAGATCTCTTCTGTCAGTTTTTTTTTTCAAATACAAATTTTACTTAATTGTTCAGTTTCACTCCGGAAGCCTACAGTTGTAAAAAGCTAACCTTTGGCTTTTGACCTAGTGTTTCTCCACAGAATGTTGTTCATGTGCCCTTCTGAGTCATAATTTAAGCTATACATTAATCTCTTTAATTTTGTTCCTCCTTGTTTACTAAAGCATGTTTTGGGGGTCACATTAAGTTCAGCCTTAAAAAAGAGACAACCTAATAACAACTTTAGAAAAACCACACTATCACAAACACATTTTGCACCAATTGGAATCACATCTACAATGATATTGGAAATTACAGACCATCCTAAACAATGTCATTTACAACTTTCTTTTACTTTAACCTTACTTTCCACTGAAACTAGATAACTAGATAATTTTTGCAATGGCCACCAAAATTAATCAAGGTAACAAAATGCAATCAAAAAAATGTATATAAATAATAAAAATGCAGAAACATACTCTTCAAGATATTTCGTAGGAGTATTCAAAACTTGCTTGGCATGACAACACATAACGACGTGAGCATGTAAAAGAGACTCAAAACAGCCATTCACATAATGCATTAAAAGACTGGAATAATTGCACTTCATTCTGCAAAAGTCAGAATAGAACAGTGTGAATTTAATTTATGACATTTTATTTCCTGTGCCTCACAGCATTACAGAAGCACAAAATAACAAAAACTAAGTGATTTCAAATTAATGCTAATATTCCCTCAGCAACTGACCTTTAAGTCTTGCAAAGCAAGTAAGTACCATAGCACTATTATCTGAAATAACTACAGCTACACTACCCCTAGTCAAATCACTTTAAAATAATTTAACTGAGGTAACACAGTCATACTAAACGAGCAGACAAATGTTACATGCTGTTGTAACATTTGTCTGAATGTAATGTCAGAATGTAATGTGTAGATGTTCAGCTAGATGTTCATGTTTTAAATATCTAACTTATGATATACTAACTCTATGTATTTAGTTACAAAACAGCTATTTGTTTGTGAGAGATGTGGTTATTTGTAACTGAAATGACATTTACAGTCAATGAGTTTGTCGCATTCAGAAAATGTTTCAAGAGAAAGAGGTTTTCTATAGGTGTCATGGCTACCTGGCACTCAGTTCACACGTTTAGCTGTGCTCTGTGTCTGACCTTTCTGATTGAGTGTTGAGTATGTGAGAGGATTTGGTTGCTTGCTAAATACATACACAGATGGCTGAGGTCAGAATTGGGGGGTCACAGTAAAATAAACACAGGAAAGCCGTTTTCATCAGCCTTTTAATGTTTACATGAGTCCCTCCATGTTAACACATGGCCCTTCCCCAACCTCCTGAAAAGAACCGTGATTGGCTAGAAATTTTAGGCGAACTGTTGAGATGAATATTTGATTTAAAACACATTAGTGAGTGCCATGCACTCACTATGATTGAATTAAAGGAAGAACTATATTGTTTATCAACAGTTTAAACATGTAAACTGAGTAATATGAGAACAGTTGTTTTTCTTCATTTAGAATGAATTTTATTCAAATATTTTAAATAAATTTACAGTGTGAAAAAGACAATGAACAATAAATATGCAAAGCCTTTAAAGCCTTTAATTGCAAAAGAAAAGTAATTTCTTTCTGCTCTCAGAGAGAATGATTGGTCAGCCTGTCAGGTAAATGAACATGGATCAAACGGCCACTCTGAAAAGGCCTGGGTACAAACATTTGCTTAGACTGAGCCCTGAATCTATAAAAAAAGATACAATTTAGAACTTCAAGTTGAAAAATTATGTATGACATGACTCCTAAAACAGCACAGAACATATTTCTTAAAACATAATGGATAATGGAATAGTATATCTAGCTCCAATTCTAAATTGACTAAATTATAGCTGATTCCCAAATGTCTTCTAATCAAAAGGAAAAGCTTTAAGAAAACTTTCATTTACTTTATCAAAAGTAATCTGAGAGATAATCTGTCAGATCTGGAGAAGCAAATATATATCCAAATCCAGTTGAGCACATTTTAGCTGATGAAAAAGCCAAAAGGTCTAAAACAAGTTGAAATTAACTGCATAGAAGGAAGCATGAAACAAAGATGGAGAGAAAGAGAGATCACTTGGAGCAGTATATACAATGCATTGTGTAACAGCAGTAATGTTATTAGCAGTAGGAGTTAAAGCCCCCGAGAGTGTCTGTCTAGACATGGAAGATGGACTATGTCAATGAATGCATGTTTTTCCCATTTAATTTTGCATGCTAAAACATTTTTTAGCCCATGGTCTTTTTTTATTCCTGTTTTGCCTTTCTCTGTTCATCCTATAAACATAGAAGGGAAAACAAAACCATATGCAAACCAGATTTGTCTTTTTTTGATTTATGATTTTAAGCTTTAAAAAAATGCTTATTGAAAAGGTCTTTAGCAGAACTATTTTATCACAATAGTTCACAACAATTGCTCTGTTTAATTCTGACTTGTCAGCTGACTCATGGTGGTCAAACATTCCCATGTATAACACCACTATGAACTCATAAATCATCCTCTCATACTTGTATTATGCCAGTCTCTAGCATTATATGAATGTAAGTTACAATAGGTTTGCCGCATTTCACTCATCTGAAATATTTACGTATTGGCATAAAATATCATCCAAACACTTTTTTATTTGATTAAAATTAATTTTATAAAATTAACAGTAGATTTTTTATAGATACCTATTAGCTCAGAGACTCCATGTAAAGCAATAAAATGAAAACTTTACTCAGGTAAACTAAGAACCAGTAAGAGAAATGGATTTAAGTAACTTGAATTGCAAATAGTATATAAATTAACATTTTAAAGTGCTGAAAGTACATTTTGCAACACCATATGTATTCTACCCTGCAAAAGCTCATTGTGAAGTTAAACAAATTAATTTAATACAAGTCCACATATTTATTTTGTTTATCACAGTATTAATCCTTGTAGTATAATTCAAGACCTGATCACCTACCCAGATTTATTTAGCAAGAAACTGTATGTTTTTTGCATTTGTATATCCTCTATTTGTGATCCTCTGTTGGCCGATGGAGCTTTACCTCAGTTGAAAAAATGTATTCCCCCAGGGCTCTTGTGAACCCACACATCTACTCACTGTTCACACAAACACACCAACCTTTAGACCAATCATTCCTGCCTATGTAATCAAGATACATACATACAATACATGTGTTTTTGTGTTCAGGGCCATATCCCATAGACGTAAATGAGTAGTAATAGAAAATCTGAAATTTAAAATTGAGATTTGCACTTGTGAACAATAATCCCACACTTGTGTTCTAAATTTGAACTTGTGTAAAACCAACTGGTTTAATTTATAAGAACTTTATTAAGTGTTTGTTTTTATTATCAGTAGTGAACCCATTGTTACTGATGTGTGTGAAAACAGCATTTTAGCACAATTCAGTTTTTAACCTTTAACTAATTCCTATATGAATGTTTATAACTTGAATAACTTCACTAATACCTTAAACATTTCTTACCCTGAGTGAAAGTGTAGAAGCTCTGGTGAGCTGAACATCTGAATTGATGCTTGCACTTGGAGGTTGTGATGCTTCTTGTCTGAATATTTATAATAATGATTTTCTGTAATGTTGTATGTCCCTTTTTAATGTTTTCCCCTGTATTGGTAACAGGGGAATTGGTTACATATTGTGAAAAGACCTGCCAAGAGGGGTTAAAAGAGTTAAAAAATAATGCTTTTGGTCACTATATAGGGTACTCAGGATTTTCTCCTTCACAACTGCAGTCCAATCAAATTACAGAAAAAGAGTGTAACGACTTGGTTAGACAATTTAGAACATTAAATGTTTAGTCTCATGTTTCCTAAGTTAAGTAAGTTACTGTAACTTGAGAAACTAGTAAGTTACACTTACAACATCAAAAACATCAGGTTTTGGAATCATGACCACAACAAATGAAGCTGTAAGAATCCGTCATAGCTTTACATAAATGTCTGCTAGTCAAAACATGTGTATTTATGTGCATTGGAACATATGTGCACATGTTGATAAATATGGGTTTGTGGGTTTATAAGCTCCTTTGATTATTGCTAATGTTTTGCTGTAGTTAGTAATGTTCCATCTGAAACCTTACGCAAGCTTAGACCTGATTGAATTTATGCCATTTATCTACACCTCAATATAAGTTTGTTCATCATTAATATAAGTCATCATCAAGAACACATTCACTTTAATATGAGTGGAGAGCTTTCTTGCAATGCAAACAAGACTAAAACCAAGTTTGAGAAAACAGAACATGCTGTACAGCACTACTCCCTATGGGGAAAGTCAAGTCTCAGCCAAGGTAGTTTCTCAGCCCATTGAAGCTGCTTTCCTGCATGCTCACATTTCCACTGACAAAGATACAACACAGGTAACAGATCATTTTCTTAATTATGTGGCAAAATACTGATCCTCTTATTGTTTAACTCACTTAAGTTATTGTAAACTTTACTTTTTAAAGTCACTGAGTATTTTCAGAATGAAGAATTTGTCATCTATGAATCTTACCATTCCTTCACCAAGTGTTTAACTCTGTCCTTAAAGATTTGGTATTTCCCTTCCCTGACATTAAAAACACTAGAATGTGGATAATATTCCCATGAAGTTGCCAAATTTGTGTTTGAGCTAGGTCAGACTTGGGGAAATCTCCATCAAAAGAAATAAAAAAACACATTTCAATTAGTGTAGAATGTTTTAATAGAAACCTTTGTTTTAACAGTATCCTTTTTGCTCCTTTGGTTCTTTCTGCCAGTTATATAAACCCAAATGCAGTTTTTTACAATAGCAAGCAAACCACTCTAAAAGCTCAGAATTGCCTTAAACTATAGGTTAAACAAAATTAACCTATAGTTATTCACAGTGAGGAGCCTACAGAGGTACATAACCAAGCACATGTAGTCGTCAGACAGAACTACAAAATCAAACCAATTAAATGTTTGTTTCACAGAGCTAAACTAGCACAGACTAGCACAGACTAGCCTTAAAGACATGAAACTCTCCTGCAGCAAACCAATCACAAAAACAAAGCTAGGAAAAAGACAATGGGACGTGAGGGCTATAAATACACTAATCAGAGCCTGCAAAGAACATCTGGACACAATCAGGATGGGTACCATGAAAGACTACAATGACCATAGACTTGGACTACAAAACAAAACTTCTAAATTAAATTACATGACAACTGAACAAAACATAGACATGTAACATCTTTATTCATTCATGTTTATTTTCATGTTGTTGGAAACTTTTTTCAGCGAAGACCAGGAGACTTGGATTTCCTTGAGCAGTAGTCTTTATTGTAGATCAAATCAGAGCATGCTGCTCGGGCGCTGCAGTCATCAAGTCCAACTTAAAGTTGACATACATTACATTTATATCCATTTTGAGGGGCGGTCCCTCAAAATGGAGAACAAAGCATTTCAGGTGACAACAAAGCATGTAGGATGTACCCACCCCCGACCCTAGTTCTCTCGGGAAACCTGAGCAAATGGTTTCAAACCTGAGCAAATGGTTTGAAGGGGGCATCAAAAGGTGGTTATCTCCTGCTGTTATCACCCGGAATGCCCAATGCAATTTACATTCTTTTAGTATTTATTATTACAGTGAGGGGGTGAAGG
>JBAJNP010008552.1:9759-20003 GCA_036877545.1 Yasuhikotakia modesta
GTCTCTGTCACCCGGGATTCTACAAAACAACCAGTGACCTACCAGATACAGCGTGTACCAGTGAGACCCACAACACACACCCCATTCAAATACAATCACACACTTACAGATGTGTAGTCTCACACACTCTGTCTCATTGACTGTGTACGTGTACAGAGCCTCCGTCCGCCCCACGCAGCGCCATCGCTCAGATCAATGACACTGTGGTGACTCTGGAGTGGTCAGAACCGCTGGACCGGGGCGGGCGTTCAGATCTGACCTACAGCATTGAGTGTCTGCGCTGCAGTGGGGCTGTGTGCTCCCCCTGTGCAGACACCGTCACCTACAGGCCAGCACAGGTGCAGGTGAGCGGCAGGCGCGTTGTTATCCGCGGGCTCCTCCCACACACTGCCTACACATTTACCGTCCTTGCTCAGAACGGAGTGAGCGCTGTCAGTCACACAAGCCCCGCCTCCACCTCTGTGAACATCACCACCAGCAGAGACGGTGAGACACTGTCAGCACCGCCGATGACATCATAAATATAATGATTGTTGCTGATTGTTATTGGTTATCTCTCTTTTTTTATTTGCAGGCTAAACTTTAATATTTGTTTAGTTTTGATTGTTGTGTAAAATCATAGGACCTGTTGATCTCACAAAGAAATAAGCACTTGACTAAAACTAGTGTTGCCTTAAATCTCTTAGGAAGCATTTTTTTATTTAACAACACAGTCAGCTGTGTCTGTGTGTGTTTTTAGCCTGTGTGTATCTGTTAGTGTGTTTTTGAATTTGTGTGTGTTTGTGAGAGAGAACCTGCCCATGTCTCTTTGTGAATCTTGTTTGTTTGTGCACACAGTGGCTGTTCCTGTATCAGGTGTCAGGAGGACTAAAGCGTCAGAGACTTCAGTGTCCCTCAGCTGGGCGGCTCCAGTACAAACACATCACAGTATTCAGGAGTATCAGCTGAGATACAGTTTAAAGGTGACATCAGCCACATGAACATGCGTGTTGTGTGTGTGGTGTGTGTGTATATGTTTGACCTGTGACCTGTGCTTTAGGGTCTGGAGGAAGGCTGGCAGTACATCACCAGCAGGAGTAACTCTGTGATTCTCAGTGATCTCACTCGAGCGTCGCAGTATCAAGTGCAGATTCGAGTTCGAACAGCAGCAGGTTATGGCCACTTCAGTCCTGTTACCACCATCAGCACACTGCCTGAAGGTACACACACTCATTTAAAGACACACACAGACACACAGACACACACTCATGTCATGTTTGTGTGCAGTTGAAGACTCTCCATCTCGCCTGATGCTCACCGGTGTTCTGCTGGGCGCTGGGCTGCTGCTGCTTGTTGCCGTGGTGATTGTTGCCGTGTTCTGCATTAGGTGAGGAATCAGAAGATCAGCATCCTTTAACACAGTCTTCTGTCTCTGTCTGCTCACAAACTGAGTCTGGAAAGTTTTTGCAGCAGCTTTACGTTCTTCATAATAAACAGAACAACCAGAGATGATTGGAGCAGATTTTGAAAGGTTGTCTGGTGTAGTCTGGCAATGTACAACTTAACTTTTATTTAGCAGCTTTGAAATGAAATGTACTCTGAAAAGTGCAATACAAATAGGAGCTGTACAAGTGTGAGTGAAATGTTGAGAATGTCACACATTCTGACTTCAACTTGAAATGTTGTGTGTGTGAGAGAGAGAGAGCGAGAGAGAGAGTGGAACAGGATGTGTCCACCCAGTGTTGTCTCCACACAGGCTGTTACTGGAACAATGAATCTGACCCCTGGAGCACACACACACACACACACCTTCTTCGCTTTATAAAACACATGCCACAGACTTATGGTGAAATAAAGACATAATATTTTAATTCTTATAGAAAGTTTTTTTTATTTTGCACTCATTTTCTCTGGATGTGTGGAATAGAGGCCGGACACACACACACACCCTAAAGAGACACACATGCTGTGTTTTAATAGAGATTCTACACCACACACAAGACCCTGATGACATCACACAACTACTGACTACCATTTCATCAGAGAGAGAGAGAGAGAGAGAGAGAGAGAGAGAAAGCTGCAGGGTCTCCTCACACAACAGACAGAAACTAACATGAGTCATGAGACAGGAATTCTGTTAAACTAAACCTGTCTCTCTCACTCACACACACACACACAGTAATCTTATCAAATATAAACAGTGTTCTCCCACAGAATCAGATGATGACAGTCTTTTCAAACAAACGTCTCTCTCTCAGGCGCTGGAGCAGGAGGAGGGAGGCAGAGCCAGATAAGAGCCAGTTTCTGATGTCTCAGGGTAAGTCTTCAGCTGCATCTCTGTGTCAAACACTGCTGAGCTGCTTAGATAGACAGCAAAGCTGTTGTTTACAAAAGCATTATCCTGTTTTCTGATACGTCTTTTTGGCCAATCCACATAATAAGGAAGCAGATCCCAGAATACATTGCAGAAATGTATTCTGGCATACATTGCAGTCTGGAAAAAAATTGCTTCCAAATGTATTTGAATCTGCACCTTAAACTAAATCAGTGGATACATGTTTTACTTAATATGTGGGCTGTGTGGTTGTGTGTGTTAGTGCTAAAACCTACATAATCCCTAAATGTATGACCTGCTGTCTACAAAAAACTCATCTCAGTGCACAGCGCAGTCAAGCATAGCGCAGTTCAGACCCTGAGTGTTGTTTAGTTTTAGTGAGGATTCATTCTCAGCCGATCATGTGGACAGGTTTGTCGACTGTAATGCGTTCACCTGGAGCTGACTACATTCTTGTGTGTTGTTTTTGTAGGAGTTAAAGTTTATATTGATCCATTTACATATGAGGATCCCAACGAGGCCGTGAGGGAATTTGCCAAAGAGATTGACGTGTCATTTGTCAAAATCGAGGAGGTTATTGGTGCTGGTGAGAGTGTGTGTCTTAACAAAATATTAAGAACAAAGTTGTACCCAACAATCACCAAAACCTGATAAATATGAGAAAAGGCTTGTTTGTGTGTGTGCATGTTTGTGTGTTTGTGTAATTGTTCTCTGTAGGTGTGGTGTGTGTCTCATATTACCTGGGTAAGCAGCAGTTATATGGGACACACACACCTCCCTCTGACTCTCTTTATACCACATTAAAGCACATATCATGTTGCACCATTGTGTGTGTTTCTGTGTGTGAGAATCTGATATTGTTCATACTGTCACTCAGAGCTTTGGTGTGTGTGTGTGTGTGTAGGTGAGTTTGGTGAGGTGTGTCGTGGACGGTTGAAGGTTCCTGGTAAGAAAGAAAACTATGTGGCCATTAAGACATTGAAGGGTGGCTACACAGATAAGCAGAGGCGGGACTTCCTGTCTGAGGCGTCAATCATGGGTCAGTTTCATCATCCTAACATCATTCATCTGGAGGGTGTGATCACGGCTTCCTGTCCTGTGATGATTCTCACAGAGTATATGGAGAACGGAGCGCTGGACTCTTTCCTGAGGGTCTGTCTGCCAGCCTGTCTGATTTTTGGTCTCTCTGCCTTTTGGTCGGTCTGTCTCTCTCTCTGTCTCTCTGCCTGTCTGCCTTTTGGTTGGTCTGTCTCTGTCTTTTCAGTCTCACAGGTCAGACTTCATCCAGAATAATTAGGTGTCTCTCTGTCTGTCTTCACAGTTAAACGATGGCCAGTTTACTCCCATTCAGTTAGTGGGGATGTTGCGTGGTATTGCTTCAGGTATGAAGTATCTGTCAGAGATGAGTTTTGTTCATCGTGATCTGGCAGCTCGGAACATTCTGGTCAACAGTAACCTGGTGTGTAAAGTGTCTGATTTCGGCCTGTCCAGATTCCTGACAGAAAACTCTTCCGACCCAACATACACCAGCTCATTGGTGAGAACACACACACTCAGTGGTGATGCTACACACACATGCTACACACACACATACTCTGCTGACACGTGTGGTATGTGTGTCTCAGGGCGGGAAGATTCCGATCCGTTGGACTGCTCCAGAGGCCATCGCCTTCCGGAAGTTCACATCTGCATCAGACGTCTGGAGTTACGGCATCGTTATGTGGGAGGTGATGTCGTTCGGAGAGAGACCCTACTGGGACATGAGCAACCAGGATGTGAGTGTGTGTATCTGTGTGTGTTTTACTCAGTTAATATAACAGAATAAAACCAAGCAGTACAAACAGATAATGTTATGTTTACACAGCTAAGGTGTTTATGCTGTCGTGTGTGCGCATCTGTGTGTGCGCGCGTGTCTGCGTGTGTGCATGTCTGTGTGCGTGCGTGTGCCTGCGTGTGTCTGCGTGTTCAGGTAATAAACGCGATCGAGCAGGATTACCGCCTGCCTCCTCCCCCAGAATGCCCAGCGTCTCTGCACCAGCTCATGTTGGACTGTTGGCAGAAGGAACGAGCGTCACGCCCACGTTTCTGCGCTATCGTCTCTGCACTGGACAGACTGATCAGAAACCCCGCCTCCCTCAAAATCACAGGACGCATTGGTGACGGGTGCGTACACACACCAGTAAACAGTTTACAGTTAGTGTGAGTTGTGTGTGACAGAGACACACTGCAAGACAGACATAAACTACAGAAGATGTGGCTATTGCTGTGATGTTAACTCCGCCAACATGAGAGACATCACTAATCAATGCGGACCGACTGAAGAATTTAACAGAAATTTAACAGAAATGAGATCATAATGATGTCTCAGACAAATAAAAATATGATAGCAAACATCTCACATCACTGCAGCTTCCTGCACGGCACTACAAAACAACTCTGTGTGTGTGTGAGAGAGTCTGTGTTCTGTGTGTGTTTGTACATGCAGTATGAGAGCGAAAGAGAGCATATTTGTGTGTTCTGTGTGTTGGGATGTAAAGATCTGTTAAGGGTGAATTTACTGCTGCAGCCTAAACTTTACATCCCACTTGTATCTTTAAAATACCCACAAAGCAGCATTTTTATTTTGTACAAATTCATTTGTTCATAAATGTTAGGTGTCTGATCATCAGTGATGTCACATCCTGTGTGTGTGTGTGTGTGTGTGTGTGTGTGTGTGTGTGTGTGTGTGTGTGTGTGTGTGTGTGTTTGTCTCTCTCTCAGGCCGTCCCACCCGCTGCTAGACCAGCGTCCTGTTCCTCCACTGTCTCAGTGCAGGTCAGTTGCTGATTGGCTCAGAGCCATTAAGATGGAGAGATATGAAGAAAATTTCCTACAGGCTGGATTCACCTCAATACAGCTGATGTCACACATCACCACTGAGTGAGTCTCACACACACACATCACTACTGAGTGAGTCTCACACACATCACTACTGAGTGAGTCTCACACACACACATCACCACTGAGTGAGTCACACACACACACACATCACTACTGAGTGAGTCTCACACACATCACTACTGAGTGAGTCTCACACACATCACTACTGAGTGAGTCTCACACACACACACATCACTACTGAGTGAGTCTCACACACATCACTACTGAGTGAGTCTCACACACATCACCACTGAGTGAGTCACACATACACACACATCACCACTGAGTGAGTCTCACACACACACACATCACCACTGAGTGAGTCACACATACACACACATCACCACTGAGTGAGTCACACACACATACACACACATCACCACTGAGTGAGTCTCACATACACACACATCACCACTGAGTGAGTCACACACACATACACACACATCACCACTGAGTGAGTCACACACACATACACACACATCACCACTGAGTGAGTCACACACACATACACACACATCACCACTGAGTGAGTCACACACACATACACACACATCACCACTGAGTGAGTCACACACACATACACACACATCACCACTGAGTGAGTCACACACACATACACACACATCACCACTGAGTGAGTCACACATACACACACATCACTACTGAGTGAGTCACACACACATACACACACATCACCACTGAGTGAGTCACACACACATACACACACATCACCACTGAGTGAGTCACACACACATACACACACATCACCACTGAGTGAGTCACACATACACACACATCACCACTGAGTGAGTCACACATACACACGCATCACCACTGAGTGAGTCACACATACACACACATCACCACTGAGTGAGTCACACATACACACACATCACCACTGAGTGAGTCACACATACACACACATCACCACTGAGTGAGTCACACATACACACACATCACCACTGAGTGAGTCACACATACACACACATCACCACTGAGTAAGTCACACATACACGCACTTCATCTCTTCTTCAGTTCTCTGTGGATTTTACTGTCACATTTTACATGTTTATGATCAGAGATTTTAAGAGTTATTGTGGTAACTGTTGTTGTGTTTTATCACAGGGATCTTTTGCGAATCGGAGTCACTTTAGCTGGACATCAGAAAAAGATTTTGTCCAGCATCCAGATGCTCGGAATCCACAACAAAGCCAGCAGCATCCTGCAATACTAACACATTCCCACCATGCCCTCCTCCAATCATTGTTGAGCATTAACCTGACAGAGTCCAGCATTCTGAGAGAACTGCGACACAGATGAACAAATGAAATGCACCGGTCTGTCAGATGTCTGTCACTCAAAAACACTCGTATTGCACACAAAGTTATGATGTGTAATTGTTGCCAAGGTAATACTGGTGTAAGATTTGGAGGCTGCTGTAACTCCTGAACTCTGAACCTAAGAAGTTGTTATGGACCCTTTGCATTTTGGGAGCTTAACTAAATCTTCACATTGAAGATCTATTATAAGTATTAAATCAAGATTTTGTAATTATTTGGTATGCATAAAAATGAGTATAAATTTATTTTTGTTTAGCAAATTACAAGGGTAGCTGTCAATCAAAATGTAATCTATATGACCAATCACATTAAATATTTCCAGAGTTGGCCCCTCCCTCTGAGAGCTGCTTTAGCTTGTTTTATTTGAATAATGTGTGTGTGTGTGTGTGTGTGTGTGTGTGTGTGTGTGTGTGTGTGTGTGTGCAAAGGGATTTTTTAATTAATTTTTTTAATTAATTTAAATTAAGTTTCACTGTGTTTTGGGATCATTACATTCCTTTGCTTTGTAGTGATGCTGACACCTGTGGACTCTGCACCAGATGTTTCAGGCAGTGTCTTTAGAAGCTAGAAGGACAAACAGAGATTTAGAGAAAGTCACAAATACATCACTTTTTCACTTTTTTTCTAAAAAATGTGAAGTGTTCCTGTCTCCACAGTGGCGAGCACCATGACATCTGTAGCCAATCCACTGTCTCCAAAACGGGAAACAGTGTGTGTGTGTGTGTGTGTGTGTGTGTGTGTGTGTGTGTGTGTGTGTGTGTGTGTGTGTGTGTGTGTGTGTGTGTGTTTGGAGGAACTGTTTACACTGCGCTAGCCTATAAAAGATGCCTGCTTGCATCTAAAGGGAAAATCCAGCTGCATTTGGGCTTTTAACTGTGTGTGTGTTTGCACTTTTAAAACAGTGTCAGTGTAAAACTGACAACAGGAATGACACACGCAGTGTTGGCAGAACTTTAAACACATTACTTTTTTTGGAAACATTACTTTTATTTTATTTTGTATATTCAATACAAAAACATGTTTTTCTCTCTGCTTAAATGACTTTCATCTAAATTTTTTTTTCATTTAAATGTCATGCTGGCCATACAATGTCTGAAATGTTTTATTCATTTCATGCTACCCGTTGTGCAGCCATATGCTACAATCAAAATATATTTACATTTACAAAATTTGGATACTAATAATATTAATCATGATAATAACATTTGTATCCATATAAAGGCTATGTCTATCATTAGATGCTCCTGTGATATTTAACCTTTGACCTCAGCTGGGACAGACTTTCACATCCTGTTGAGCATCAGGGCAGTACAACTAACTTCCTGTCTCTGCAAACACACACACAGACATTAGCAGCTAAACTAGTAAGGACATCTCATTCAATCTTATTTATTTTATTTATATACAGCTTTTAACAATTTTGCAGCATTTTCAAGCTGCTGTAAAGAATACATAGAAAAATTATGGTACATATTAAAAAGAAAATATAGAGAACATTGTACTATTGTAAATTGTGTTGTTTAATGTAAGATGTATAATAGTAAGACCAGGGATACTGAGATTGAAATTGTTAATGAATCTAGTTTTGAAATGATGATACACACAGAGAGAGCACAAGGCCTGCATTAGCATGCTGTTTTGATGAATGCACAGGGTTTTAAGACTTGTCTGTTTTCAGATGATTGTTCAGCTGATCTGTGGCTACTGTCCGCATAGACCTGGAAGGGCTTCGAGAGGCTTTGAGTTCAGAGATTCAAACACACACATCTCCCCTCATGTATATGGAAAAGTGTTCACATGTAACTGGTGCTGAGTGCAGATCTGACGTCACTGTCAGTGTGCGTGTGTGTGACGGGCTTAAGGTTTTCTGTATCAAACGGCCTGTCAGCACAGTGAATGTGTTGCTCTGTTGAGCTGTGTTCATGTGTCTGCTTACACAGGCAGCTGAGGTAACTGTCTTAAGTGTTTTAGAACAACAGTTTGTGTTAGACTGTGTGTTCAGACTCCACACACTTCCTGTCTCCACTCCTCACTTCCTGACTATTATGTGACTATTATCTGACTATTATCATATGTGTGTCTGTGCTGGTACATCTGATCATTTATTAGTGTACATTCATATGTGTGTGTGTGTGTGTGTGCATAAATTTGAGCAAGTGTGATAAAAAAGAGATTTATGAAGACCAGACACACAGAAAGACAGACAATCAGAAAGACAGAGAGAGGGGTTGAGGGGATGAGTGAAAAATGAGACTGATGAAAACCAGATAGACATCTATCCACAACCCCCCCACCACACAATTCTGGTGAGAGTATAACACGAGTATATGTATGTTAGTTCAGACAATTTGTTTTTCTCACCGTCGTACAGAACTAATTTTATTTACTGGCATGATCAAAATGACCAACAATATATACATCCATACAACTCATCATGTAAAAATGACACTGTACACGTTTATACTGTTCCTGTAGCTCAACTGCTGGTTGTGGCTCCATCTAGTGTCAGGGCTAATAACCTGTACGGCAGGTACTATCCTTCAATATCAACACACTGACCTGAACAACAACACAGGTCACACTGTGTCCGATGTATATATAAAGTACCTTTAAAGAAACTTTAGCTTTGAGTGTTAAATTAATACAATAGTATATGTCAGGCTATAGGCATCATAATTGTCATACAATCGCTTCATTAAAGCTATAATGGCTCAGCTCACGTTATCATTCCCGCGCATGCGCAGCCGCAGCAGCTGCAGTGCGCATGCGCAGCCGCAGTGAACGTTCTGATCACAAAATATTGAATATAATATAAAAATATATATGATTGTCATTATAAAGATTGTTATAACGTCGAGTTTTGCGTTTATAGAGAGAAGGACAGGAAACGCGTCTGAAAAGCGACAGCAGAATGAATCAGTTTGAACAGTAAGTTAGCAGCTAACGGCTAATGCTCATTCAACATCTGAATGTGTTCACATTACAACATTATTATAACACTGACATCACTTAAAATGAACATTCCGACATTGCTTAAACGGAAACATATACACTCGTGTTGATATATAAATGCATGTTCATAGATTAGATTGTATCAGTGAATGGTTTGACAGTAATTGTTTTTATTGCAGTCTGAAGGAGGAAGACTCTGGGGACCATGAGGAGATGAAGGACCATAATGAAGTTGATGGAGGATCAATAAACAGCAATAACAACAACATCAGGCGTAAAGTGAGACACACACAAACACACACTTGCTGATAAATGCAGAACACAGATTACTAACAAACATTGTAGAAACTGATGAGAATTTGGGCTTGGTTTTGCAGACCGTAACTCCAGGTCCAGGTGAACACCCTCTGCAGTACAACTACACCTTCTGGTACTCACGTCGAACACCCAGCAGACCTGCTAACACACAGAGTTATGAGCAGAACATCCGGCAGATGGGAACAGTGGCATCGGTCTGCATGTCCCCGTCATTACAGTTATTGGTTGTTCAATATGTATGTGTGTCTGTCATGTTTAAATGGCATTTTCCCACTTCAGGTGGAGCAGTTCTGGAAGTTCTACAGTCATCTGGTTCGACCTGGAGACCTGACAGGCCACAGTGACTTTCACCTCTTCAAGGAGGGAATCAAACCCATGTGGGAGGTGTGTTTTATATGTGA
>JBAJNP010008553.1:0-20002 GCA_036877545.1 Yasuhikotakia modesta
ACATAATACATAATATATAATAGCACACTAGTCTTGTCTTGAGATAAGCTCACACAAGTGAGACATAGGACTACGTATGCGCATGCATTAGCTATAGAAGCTCTGTATTAACAGAAGCACCGCCCTTTTCCTATTACACACCAATCCAGACTCAGACAGTTTATCAAGCCCCGCCCGCCTCAGCGTGAGCCTATCGGAATGCGAAGAACAGCTGGATCGGCTGCAGCAGGTGGAGCTCGCGCGGACTGCGCCCATGTGTTGTTGGCGTGCTGGGACCGTGCAGGCGTGGCTGGAGGTGATCATGGCCATGCCAATGTACATCCGGACATGCGCAGATAACGTTAAGAGCGGCAAGGTAGACGAGACCTTTGCATTAATGCACGTACAACGACACCTTTAGGCTACAACTTAAAGATGCATGTGATGTCAATGTGTCTCAGTCTTACCTGTATGTTTATCTATTGGGTTTTGCCATACAGAGACATCATACATGACATTATACAGAGAGGCCAAACAGTTGATTATACCAGGCCAACTCTGATACATTCTTAAGAATAAGGTGCTATGAAGTCTATAGAACTTTAATCCTCGAGAACCTTTTGTGCCACAGAACCACATTTTCGAGGTTCTTTATGAATCCCTACATACTGCAAAGTACTTTTCAAGAAAGTTTTATTAGTGTACATTAGGTTGTTTAAACAGTGTTCTGCTAAGTGCTTTCCATGTGTGTTTATTTAGGTATTGTTAGTTCTCACTGATGAGGACCTGGAGTTTGTTTTGGGGATAAGCAATTCAATGCACCGCAGGAAACTGCGCTTGGCGATTGAGGACTACAGAAATGCAGAATCAGGGCGCGGGTGAGACACGTGAAGAACATTTCAGGACGTTCTGAAACCATGATGTGGTTCTGAAACTATTTTTACCCCAAATTAACGTCAAGTTAACACCCTCACGTAAGCCTGGTCTCGGTCCCTCATAGAGCAACAGCTCATTTTTTATTCACATCCTGTTAGGCGTCCTGTTAATTTCTTTATTTCCATCCTGTTCGACATCCTGTTAATCTTCTTGCCATTGTGTAAATAATCAAGCTATAATTAATACAATTTATGAGCTTATGTGCCTGTGCCTGACAGGAACATAATTCTGGAAGCTTGATATGCTTTTTACAGAAACACGTTTTCATGTTTTCAAGTTACGGGGCTTAAAAGTAACAGCATCAGAAATTACAGCTTTTGGCACATACATGTGCGTACGTGCGTGTTTGGGTGGGTGGGGGTTTTGGTCGGCAAAACCTGCCAAATCTGGGGAAAACCCACCTTTTGGAGACCTCATTGGTCTTTTGGTCCTCATTTGTAAACCATTTGTGACGTCCTCATTTGTCTCTATAAAATATAATAAACAACTTTTTTTCATTGTTAAAAAGCAGAATATGTGTGTGTGTGTGTGTTTCAGCCTTTCAAAAGCAGCCGACATGGATCATCACTGGGTGGCACAGGCCTGGCTGACCGATGTTGGTCTCCCTCAGTACTCCCAGTTCTTCCTCACTCACCTTGTGGACGGACGTCTCCTGAGTACACTCACACGCAACGACCTGGAGAAACAGATGCACGTGTATAAAAAAGCCCATCAGAACAGCCTTCTGCTGGGAATACAACTGCTACACACTCTCAGCTTTGACAAAGAGGTAATAACATGCACACACATATAGGCACACCGGAAGCTCACTGGATTTCCTGGGTTTTTCTGGAATGTTGGGAATTCTCACAGGTCACATACATTTACATTTCAATTGCATCAAATTGAAAAACAGACGGTTTTGATGCTGTGGCACCTAAATAATGCAATATTTTATTGCAGGTTCTGCAGTCCAGACGAGCAGAGTGTGAGAACCAGAACACAGATCCGGTGGTGTGGACCTGTCGTCGCATTACCAAATGGATCAGAGAGATCGATTTAAAGGTCCCAGAGAATGAACGTGACAATAATAACAGAGAAAACAAGTGTCAGAGATGGATGAAAGTGAAAGCGTGTTTTTGTGTTTCTGCAGGAATTTGCTGACAATCTTCAGAATAGTGGGGTTCACGGTGCTGTCATGGTGTTGGAGCCCACCTTCAACCCTGATACCATGGCAACGGCTTTATGTATTCCAAGCAACAAGCACATGGTCCGCCGTTACCTGAATGAAGAGATGAAGGCGCTTGTCAGTGCAGCCAGGTAAGACACAGCAGGAGAAAGAGAGAGAGAAAGAGAGAGAAAGAGACACTCAGTCTGTATTGGGTTTCCTAATGTGTGTCAAAGATCACTCCAAATTCCTACATCTGTGTGAACTGACGTTTCTTTGACTAGATTGTCATCCGATTGTTATACCAGATAAAGGGAGAGTGGCGTATATGTCTCAGCTGATGTCTGTACTGTGTTTGTTCAGAGCTGAACTTGATCAGGAAGTTGAACCTTTGGGAACCCCGCCCACACTACACAGGCAAAGTTCTTTAAGCAGCTCGTCACCCAGTTGCCATGACGATCAGCAATCTTTAAGACGGATGGAGGTAGAACGGCATTAAATAAACGGCACCTTTAAATGACACCTTTTAAACCTATTTAAATTTAGATCAGGGTACAGTTTGTAAAACATTTACTGTATTACAGTAATTAGAATCAGCATAGAGAGACGCAGTGAAATATTACAACACAAAAAGCTATTAGTGTCATGTGACTATTTCTTCAATGTCAAATTCAAAACCTTTGCAGAACCAATGAATCTGAAATATGACGGGTTCGTTTCTTCCCACAGCAGCAGCTGGGTCTCAGCCCAAAGAATTTCACTGGACAGAAGATCAGTCACCAGAACCGCTTCGGCTCATTTCCAAGAAATGGACTTCAGGGGGTCTCGCTAGCAAAAGACCATTGCCCAGTTCAACATTTTTCTGGGCTCACCAGTGTCTGAGTCTCCAATGTCAAGAACATTTCTGAAGACTTTCAGAAATTCCAGCTTTTGGAAAATGAAAGATGACTCAATGAACGTTCAGCTTTTCAGAAACCCACCCTTTCATTCTGTTTGTCGGTGGAGGTCTTGGCATTGTGTTGTAGGTTTTTGTTTCCTTTACGCAGTTACTGTGGACTGAATTCTTTAAAGTAAGACAATGGTGATTGTACAGATTGCATGTGGAAAAAAATACACATCGAACATTGATGTACCTGTATATTTGTGTGAGGGAATCATAACAAAAATTGTGGTGTGTGTATTGCACATAACACATAATAGAACATAATGAATATAATAGTATATAATGTTATGATACACAGTCATCACCAAAACAGGCCTATAACTGTTGGCACTCTTGCCCGGCCAATCACAGCACACCTTTTTGTATAAGGAAACGCCCCTGTTTTAAACCTGCTACTTCACAATTAGTAAGCAAATCACAATTTGTAGGTTATCGAACCCAGGTCATGCACCTTGGTAGGTTGTAGCAGATACGCTAATCATCAGAATTAGCGAACAAAGATCGAAGATGTGACTAATGTGTGTTCACATCATGTTACCCCATCTGCAAGTCCACAATTTCCCACACACACGATCAATAAAGTATTATGTCGTTCTGAGAAAAATGTGCAACACATGACGTATCAGATCACTCCCTGTTCTGGGTACTATAAAAAGTTAAAAGACATTCCTTTACTGAAACAACCACAGTGACAAGGAAGCATCTTGCCTATACTGTGTGGACCTTTGTCCAGTATTATTAACACTGCCAGATTCTCAACTCCCCATAAAGTTAAATATTGTTGAGAGTTAGTTCCACTCCAGAAACTGATGCATTTGTGGGGCACGTCTTTGACTGCAGTGGTGTGATATCTCTGAACACGTATAACATTACCATGGGAGTCCTGAGGAACATAACATTTTAACATGTTACCATAACAACACATCTACAGTCTTCTAAAATACCAACTCTATTATTCTGACAAATAAAGAAAGAAAGAAAGAAAGAAAGAAAGAAAGAAAGAAAGAAAAATGTGAATTATTATTAAAGTTATTAGGTTTCTTTGGGGTGACTGAGTTCGTTTCAAGAAGGTTTCTAGAGGTTGTTTGAACGTTCGTAAAATTGCGACGACAATGGGCTGTTAATGTTTATAATGTAAAAAATAAAGTTTTCATTTTTAAATGTATTATGTGGATGTCTCAAAAGTCTTTAGTAATCCATTCTTGCGGATTATGAACTATTAAAACGTCGTTCCCTTACGTTTTATTGACCATTCATCTCAGATCAGTATTAAAGTGTTGCCCCTCAGAACTCATAGGCGGGGCAGTTAAGAGCCCGAACGGGGCTTTTAAAGGGTTAATTCTGGACAGAACAGAGACAGGAAGATGTGCGCGTCTGTGAGAAACTCAAGGCCAAACCACTTGTAGGAATTTACGTGCATTTCGTTACCAAAGGTGTCAAACGCTCTCAGTACTTCTGCGTTATTGGATTTAAAGCGACCATCATTTAAACGCACCGGGGATCGGATCACATGGTAAGGCGCGCGACACTTTCATGGATTATGAAGTTTGACTCGTTTTGTCTCAACTTTTGTTACTGTTTATATGGTCCTGCCATTTTTTCGTGAGCCATACTTGGTGCAACGTGATTTTTATTTTACAATTATCCTTTCGGTGGAGATGCAATGGACGTTTTTGCTGACAGTCCTCCATTCATCCCCATGTGGTTTCACTGCGGTTAAGTCAGCTGCCGAAAATATGTATATGGCCTGTATATGGCAAATTGTTTAACCATGTCTGCTTCGATTTATGTCTTTAATGGCATTAATGACATTTAGTAATTTTCTATGTTTGAGCCACTTGTGACCACAAACATATCTCCGCATATATTAAATATGATATCAATAGGCGCTGATATCTCCACATATATTAAACTTGCTTTCCAAAGACGCATTCAGATATTAAATGCTCTAAAGTTATACAGTTTAGTCGTTGGTGCTTGTGTGTATGTGGGTTTCCCTCCGTGATACACCACAGAAACACCCTCAGATGCCCTCAGATACGCCTGTTGGCATGCATTAGGTTTTGTTGTGGCGATGCCATGTTACCGTTTTTTAACATGCAGGGATTTTCTGCCATTCCTTAGAACGTCTTAATGTCTTTTGGGCTGTCTGCATGTTTGGACGTGCTTAATAAATACAGTTTTGTTTATTTCCGTCATGCATGCTTTCCAAACTTTGTTTAAAGTGTATAAATGATGTCCAACAAGTAAAATAACAAGTAAATCCAGAATTCTAGCCCTGGAGCCCTGGATTTTGTGCCTGGCTAAATTAATGACTGTTAATAAAGACTTCAGTTGACCCTGAAAAACGCTGCCCACATTTTTTGGCATTAGGAAGCAGATGTTGGAATAAGTCACCTGGTACTTGACATAACATGGCATGGTACTTGATCTGAGAACTTGACATAATGTTGATTTATTACTAAGAAATGATTCAGGGTGTGGTAGTGACGTTTATCCCAGACCTGCCTGTACAGAATAAGAGGAACTTTGTAGGCGTGACGCAAGAGGTTAAGGTGTGTGTGTGTGTTTTATGGAACAATGATACATTGTCCGTAAAGACTGTATTTTTTTTACAGGCTGCCTGGTGTTTCACATAAACCCACTCAATGAAAGTAGATGAAATTTCACCAAAGTCTGTCTGTACGGGACAGCGGCGGGATCTCTCACGTCGCTCCTGAATTAAACTCTTTCTCCCGTTTCCATTCGCCTGAAACTAAAACTCAGGTGAAGGTATACCTGCCTAATCTCAAGACAGGAAGTTGGGCAAGTCCAACTTGCAAACTAATGTGTGTGTTGGCAGTAAATAGATTTTTGATAAACCTTATCACCTTTGCAGTACAAACCTGGTGACTGGTAATTTATTTTCACATAGGTGTTTGAAACCGCAGTTTCCATAAGGAAAAACAGGGTTAGGCATTCATTGACAGATTTGTGGGTCTTTTAACTGTATTGTATGTAAAGTTACTATAACTCTGTTACCGTAGTTGATTATTTTTTGTATTTTCTAATTGCTTTATTTGACTTTTCTGTTCACAGAATGGAACAAGCGAGTCAGTCCTTCAAAAAAGGAGGGAAAAAATGATATTCAATTAGGCTTCAAAGAAGTGTTGATAGCCACAGGAAGTGCGTTAAGAGCGTGTCAGCGGAGACTCAAGCCACGGTCCATGGTGAGGTTTGGAAGCATGTCCTACAGTGACCAGACTCCACCCAGCCCCAGTAGAACCAGCAGCACGAACTCCGGGGCCCAGTATGCTACTGCCGCTCTGGGCGTTGGCCTCATTGCTCTGGGGATTGTCATGATTGTGTGGAGCGTGGTGCCATCAGGGGCGGCAAGTAACACCTCCAGACCTGGAATGGAGGGCGGTCAAGTTCGGGACACCTCGTCCGTGGCTTTCGTGTTGACGGGCGGAGGAGTGGCACTTTTGCTGCTCTCTTTCTGCCTGAGCATACGGAACAAACAGCGAGCGGCTAGGGGGCAGGAAGACAACAACACGCCCACTAACGCACAGGAGGGGGGGGCTACGTGAGTACATGCTAAAACACACTCAGCATATTCTTAAATGCACTTTGACTGATTTTAAGCTAATGTGTACGTGTGTGTGTGTGTAGGCTTGAGCAGTTATCTCAGAGTTACATGGTCCCCACTTACGAGGAGGTTATTGGGAGTGGTCAGTACCCCATCGGTCAATCCTCCATGCGACACAACAGCACCACCCAGCTGCCCGCTTATGAGGAGCTAGTGGAAAATCAGCAACATGTGGAGGACGGTATCAGCCCGGCACACAGGCACTCGTCCCTAACCGAGCCCAGCACTGATGCGGGGGGCCGCAGAGCCAGCCGGCCCGGTCGCAAGCTGCTTCCCCTAAAAATCAGACGCATCAAATCTGAGAACCTGAGGAGGAAAAGCTTGAACGACGCTCCACAGAGCTTCGTTTTCACCATCGAACCCCTCACGCCGCCCCCCCAGTATGAAGATAAACCCCCTCCAATATCTTCAGACACACAACAGTGAGTTTACACCAACACTGAGGCATCAAAGTGAATACTGTGTGGTGAAGCGTGTCTACCTCCTTTCTAAAATACTCCAGCACTGAATTGCAGATTACTTGACTGCACGTTACTATTCGAGAGACGACAGACAAAGGTCAACAACGAAGAGGATCATAGAATATTAGTGTGTGAAGGGTAACGGCTCTCTGTGGGTGTTCTGTATTGCGCTCCAATATTATAAAGACACGTCATGTTGTCTTCCTATCTTGGTTCTTCACTTCCTGTTTAGTGAAGCCAGCTGCAGGTCATGACAAAGCCAGCGGTGGTTCGTCTGCAACTGGAGCAGCGGTGGTTCGTCTGCAACTGGAATAAGTTTTGAACTATGTTTACTGAACAACTAAACTTGAAACTAGGCATCCCAGCTATCCAGGCCTTTATTTCATAAGACGTCCACAAACATTTTCAAAGAGACTAAACTGTACTGTGATTCACATTAGCACTGTTATGTTATTGCACTAAATTGTTTGTGTGTGTGTGTGTTCTGGGGTTAAGCAAGATTTGTGTACATAACTTTAGCTAGAGTTCTAGTGTCTGTTGGCCTTAACTGTGTTTTTGTGTAAGTACAATTGTTCTTAATCTGGACCGTGTTGCCAGAGTGACAGACTGTGAGATCATCAGTATGTATGTCTCTTACGACACAGAGACGCTCTTTGACCCTACAGCTGCCTGTTATATCACTCTTACAAGCACACGTACCAGACACAGAATTTTCTGTTTCGCTCTTTCACTGACTTGCATGCACAAACACTTCTTTTCATCCCCATTTTGTGTTAAAGCGTCTGGTTGTTTTGTGTGAGGAGAACTGTGTTTGTCCATGCAGTGTGTTTAAAGCGTGACATCATCTGTCTTTATTTTCATTGGCTGCTCAGAACACTGTCAATATTAAGACACAAATTGTTATTGCTGAAAACAGTGTTTTATTTTCTGGAATTTTGCTAATGAAACTGCAGTTTATTGAAAAGTGTTAAAAAATGTTGCTGAATGTGCAATTGAATGACCTGTAATTGTTTTTGTGTTGATTTATTATGTTTTGTAATATTCTGTTTCATATTGTAATCTAGTATGCTATAAATAAAAAGGTTTGCATTTAGATGTACTTTGTCTAAAATTTCATAAATTATTTGTGTTGAGAAATTTTGATTTGAATCACTGCAGAGCAAAATGTGTTGGGAAAACTGCAGATTGCATTGGTCAAAAAAGTCAATAAAAAGATTCTTACGACAAATAAAATGAAGCTTTTTTTTATGTAATGAATTTGTGTTTTGTGACACGTACTGTTGCTTGTGGATTTAGCATAACTCAGATGCGCCACCTAGTGTCACGGTGGTTTTATACACCTGATGCGCAGATCAACAGCGGCTAGCGGAGCTGGTGAGTAGCAATAGTGCAAACAAGTTTAAATCCAACTTTAACACTCCGATCAGTCAAATGTTTTATTTTCGCAAGATATCCGGGAATGATTGAAACCAAAGAGCTAGTGAATATGTCACAATGTCTGCAGTAAATGAAGTGAAAACTTGGTCACTGTCTTCCACCCGATTAGCCACATTGTCATTTATCCTCTTTGTCATTTATAAATATGGGCACAAAAAAAACTGTCTTGCTAAAGTACTTGGTTTGAATTGATTTAAATGTTCAATAGTCAACATGAGCCCCAATAGCTGTTAGTCTCAATACAGAGGCTACATGTTTCGGACCTGTCAGTATTTACGTTTTTACTTATATTGCTTTTTAGTTGTTTTTATTTAGCCACCAGATATCAAAAGTAGGCTAATAAATACTTTATACAAAGTTAAGTTGTTTCGTGTTGGAAACATACCGCACATTCAGATACTATTAGGATATTGTGTTAAACAGATGAAATAGATTTACATTAAAGGAGCTTTACATTAAAGAGCTTTTCAGATGTTAAGCAGTTCAAAACAAGTGCAGCAGTATTTTGCATGCTTTTAAGGGGACGTGCACTGCAGCCTAAGGAGGGGTCTTTATCTTGAAGATGTTTTGGTCTCTAGCTGTTTTTTCAAGTCTTTTCAAGTTGCAATTGGTATATAGTATGTATATATACTACATATATGTGTGTGTGTGTGTGTGTGTGTGTGTATGACATGTATGCGAGATGATCCCAGATTTAGATGTGACAAGTGTTCCCCTGATTTTAACATTATAATATTTTAAGCCATTTCTAAAAAGAACACAACAGTGTGTATTATGGGGATCAATTATTATTGTAGTATATGCGATTAGTATTGTGTACCCAAGACCCACTGTGAGTTCATTGAACAAATGTCAATAGCCAAGAGGATGGGTGAATTCATTGGACTGCCGTCACCTGCGATGCGTCATTTATCCAGTAGGTGGCAGTGCAGCGTCACCACCGCAGCGCGTTAAGGGCGATTGTTTCGTTGTATGGGGCTGTGGTCACTTTTTTTGCCCCTTTCCTGTTAGAAACAAGTGCTACTGTCTCCCTGCCCGGCAGACAACTTTTTTATAAAAAGAAAAAATGGGACCGGGGGAGGAAATGAAAGACAGTGCTGTATTGTGTCATGTACAATACCGTGGGTAGAAAGTTTTGTCCTTCTGCAGCGTTAGCTCACTTGTTTAAGTCCCTCCATGTGTGGAGGATGTGTGAGGTCATACTGTGTTGAGAAATGAGCTTCTGGGGGGAATTTAGAGACTGACCAGCACTGTGGGCAGTGGAGGACACACAATCTGTCTGTCTCTCTATGTTCATCTCTGTAGGTCTCTATGGAGCATAAAGAGCTGTTGTATGTACTGTTGGAGGAAAACCACACACATACATGTTACAGGTTTAAGCTATTTCTGCAATACAAATTCTGAACTCTTAATAAACTTATTAGCTTGTTAACAACAGGAATACAGGGAAATCAACATATACTTTAACTAAACTCTTCAATATGAGGAAGTGTTTCAATGCTGCAGTCCATAATAATTTTTGATTTAAACTTAAACAAAAATCTGTTATTGAGCAAGTACGATCTCCTCAGCCTAGTCCTTTTTCCAAATGGTAATAATGCTTTATAATTTGAGCTGTCGGGTCCAGAATGTACAACTTTCTCGCTCAATAAACTCAGTTCTGATTGTTCCGAATCAACGTCATTTCTCCCGTCTGTTTGTCTCTCCGTTCTGCTGTTTGTCTCCTGAGCTTGAGAACAGAAGGGCATTGCATTCACACAGGCCTGAAGAGCAGTTCAGAGCGGAGGGCAGCTTTTAAAAAGGCCTTTCAGCTCAGACAACATCCTCAGCGTTATTTTGCTCATTTTGTGTGCTCTCCACCTCTCGCGCCTCTCCATCCCTTTTCATCCTTTGATTTTGTTCAGCCTTTGTTCTCCTCCACGGTCCCTTTATTCTTACTGTTTTCCACCAGGTGACACACTACAAACAATACAGCTAAAGAGGAAAAGACAGATGACTTTTGACTGCCCCCTCTTCTGTAAATCTCCCCCGGGCTCTGTTAAAGGGACATTGTGTGTGTGTGTGACGTTGGAGATTATGTGTGTTTGGCTCACATTTTGTTGAATAGATTCAGTTGAAACAGGTGCATGTGTCTCACTGAATTATTGACAGAATGACTAAAAGAGAAAAACATGATTGAAGAACAGAAAAAAAGAGAAAAATAATTTTTTAGGAAGGTCGCCCCTGGGATGGGTGAATCCGGAAAGGTTGTGTGTACTGCCAAAGTCATTTTTTCATGGTTTGCTTTCTAGACATATATAGAATAAGTATAAACATGTAACGATTCTTAAACTGGGATCAATTTTCTACAAAAGTAAAATGTGTTTGATAATTTTTGTCTTTAAGGAAAAATACTTCATGGCATGTGTGTTTGTGTGTCTATATGCTGATGACCGTGTGAGTCTTGTGCTTCAAAACACTTTTATTTTCTTCTTTCTCACGGTTGCCACATCCTGCCAATTGGATATGGGTTTTATTTCATTCTGTTCATCTCTCTCTCTCTGAGCAAGTGTCAGACTGTGTGTTCGGCTGTAAACAAAGATATTCTTGATTATGCCGGTGGATATCGTGCCCTCTGCGCCAGTGTCTGTGTCTGGCACCAACAACATGTTTGTAGTTTAATTTTATTGACCTTTCGAGTTTTGACCCTATTTAGGTTTAAGCTTTTATGTAAGTTATTTACTGTATGAGGATAAACAACATTATTGAGTTTCTTTCAATCATTATATGTTTGTGTAATGCCAACAGCACTGTGGTATTTTGTACTCTTGTATGAATGTGTGTTAGACTTTGTCAGTGTTTTTTATCGAATAGTACAAGAACAGTCCCTTTTTGCATTTTAAAGCCATGTGTGTTGCTGTGAGGGTCATTGTTAATGTGTATGTGTGATGCCTTGTTGTCAGGGGCACTCCGTCCACCTCAGTGACCTCAGCGTTCACCTGCCAACCTGGCCAGTCGCCATAGTTACTTACAGCCCATAATAAAGTGAGAAATGACTGAACAGCAGTTGGTAGGATGGGTGGGATTTTGGTATGTTGTGACAACCGCTCCAGGCAGTGTGTGTGTGTCTGTGTGTGTGTGTGATTTATTGGTTTGAATACTGACAGATACAGGAAGGAATGTAAAAGATACTGACAGATTGATAAATTACAATTAAATCAAAAGACTGACCGTTTCTGTCAGAGAGAGAGTTTGTATTATCCAATTTTTTATAACAAAGTTTCACAAATTATTTGGAAATGTTTACATTGACTGTATTTGGGAAAGTACGATTATTCACACACACACACACACTTTGTTCCACATATAGCTGTTATAACTGGTATTTGTGTGGGTATGTGTGGATATAGGCTGTTGTTGGTATGTGCATACTGTGTGTGTGAACAGAAGCACATTTGGTCATTTGCTATGCACCATCTGTCTTTGCGTCTATTTCGGCTTGTGGAATGAATTGAAGTCTGCATATTAAAATCAGATTGAAAGGTTTGATTTACTGAAGTGCATATGGTTTAATACTGGACATTACTTTGAGCTTTTGTGTCTCACTCTGTCTGATTTTCTCTGCTACTCTACAGTTGTTCTTTCAGTATATATCATTCTCACTCCTTCCAAGCCGCTCCGTTATGCTTGAAGTATTGGATTTAACCCACAAGGCCCATTTTGTGGCTGATATCCCATCAGATTGGTTTTAATAGCTTGCTGGTCAGGGCCTCTCAAAAATTTTAACACTGCTGTTGGCTTTATAAGTAACAACCAAAGTTCGCATATGCGTGTGGAAAACACATAAACAGTAAGACTCTGGGTCTCTTGCTTTGTCTAAAGTTTCATTTATTCTTTCCAAATAAGAGAAGAAAACAAATTGATGCATTTCAGTACTTTTTGCTAATCTCTCTCTCTCTTTCTGTCTCTCTCTCTCTCATTGGATGGTTGAGCTCAGAAAGCAAATTAAAGGTTTATGCTGCGTGCTTCCCAAATTCTTGGTGTTACAGTCAGCTGTTCTCTTACCTCTTTCTGCATCCCTCGTTTCCTATCTCCATTCTTCATCCATCCATCTATCTACTCTTCAATCTATCACCCAGTTCCTAGTTTTCCTGAGGGTTCATGCAAATACCTGAGAAGGAAGACCAGGTTTACACACACACACACCTACCTTACTGATCCACCAACTCGCTAGGCCAGTGACAAATGCAGTATGGCTGAGCCAGTTGTGTTTGTGTTACTTATTTGATTCAGGTATTTGATTCAAGTTTCTAATGTGTGTATTTTTTTATTTGTGCAACACTCTTACAACTTGTTAATGACCACTCAACACTTTGCAACCACATAGCTATGCGCTGCTGCGTTAAGCCACCGTATGCGTGTGCACATTGATCAGTTTGAGAGGCAGGTCTGAACATCACAGCACCCTGAGGCTGTTTTCTTCCCATGTCCTCCTCCACTCTGTCGTCTCTCCGTCTTCTTCTCTCTCTCACTTCCGTTTACTGACGTTTTGAGTCATAAATCGGGAACGAAGAAGCAAAATAATAGTGACAGAAAATGTTGAGATGGGAAGCAATAAAAATGGTTTGAGTTTGAGAATGTGTTTACCGTGTAAGAATACCAGTTGATTACAGGTTCAGAGTTGTTTGTTCGTTGTGTTCTCAGCTGTCTGTGAAAATATTCCCACAGGTTTTAGTTAAAGCGTCCTTCAGCGATCTGATGAAAATAACTCAACACTGTGACATTGTTTTGATGTGAGACGTGAACCATCTCAAGTGAGGCCATGTAAACACTTTTCTCAGGGCTGGTCCTTTAGAACAAGACCACACCTGTCCAGGTATACAGAGAAAGTGAGAAGGAGAGAGGGAGAGAGACATAATGTTCATTTTTTTATTTATTTAGAAACCACTTAGCAAGGCCCTAATAACCCAGAACATTGTAGCAGCCACCCAGCAACTACCCAGAACACCCTAGTAACTACATAAAACGCTTTACCAGTGTCCTAGTAACACCATAGCAACCACTTGGAAACAGTCCAGCAACGATTTCTAAACACGTAAGCCCACTCTAGAAACAGCCTAGCGATGATAACTTATTTTATAACAGCAATTATAACTTTATAATAACTTTATAATAACTTTTTTTAAGTCATAATTTCCCTCCACCTATTAAGTTTTTCTTTCTTACTTTCATTCTCCTTATTACTTTCCTCAGGAACATCTGCCAGGTTACCTTCTGGTTATCCAATCTCTCTGACCACTGTGCACTGTAGTGTTTCCTGCTATGAACTCGCAATTAATCACAAGCCACATTTTAATTTCCTTCCTGTTGAGCAACACACACAGGGTAACACACACCCACATTCACTTCTTTTTACATGCACTAAAAAATACACACACACAAAAACTGAATGTTTCAGTGATTTAACATGGGCCATTAACTCAGTTCAGGGCCATGTAATATGAAAGATATTTTCCATCACTTTTCTCTGTGTTTCTTTCAGTTGCTGACAGGTGTGTGTGTGTGTGTGGCGTATCTCTTAATTTGGTACATTGTATGTTCTCTGTGGTTCATCGCTTAACCACAAGCTAATGTCAGAAGAGAATGATCCCCAACAACAGATTGTGAGACTGAAAAAACATGCCTTTTAAATGTTTGTGTGTGCCTTACAAATAAGTACCATAGAGGTACTACAGTATGGCGATGGTATCAGATGGTAAATATGTAGAACGCTGGTCACATTTTAACCATTTTCTCCCAAAGATAAAATTTAAAAGTAAAAACGATGTTTGTTCGTATCAAGTTTACATGCTGTTCAAAACTGTGATGCCACTAGCCTGGCAATCACGACCAATCAGGTGATCAGTTCTTCCTCAGGCGCACTCATTGGCTGGCGAAGGAACTGTGGGAGGTCTGTGGGCGTGTCTTGTCAATCTGAGGCTTTGTGCCAAATTGTACCTTGAGTTAAGTTTAGAGTTAGTTGTGAACCAAATGAATCTGTAACAGAGTCAGGCAGGTTGAACGGACAATCCATCATTCTGAACTCCTCCAGACTCTTTCAACACGTCTTTTATTCTCTTCTTTTCTTTCAGTGCTCCTTTCCCTTCAGTGACTCAGTCTGTCCCTTTGTGTCAAATCTTGGAGACACAACACGAGTGTGTGTGGCCACTTGGTCCTTGCACACCTCATTAGCTGTAACCACTGCTGGGTACCACAGAAAATGTGTGTCAGTGTGTAAGTGCTGAGAGAGAGACAACAAATTAACATTGTCATATACAGGCACAGTTTAACTTGGATGTTTGTAAGAGAGAGCGTGTGTGTGTGTTTGTGTGTGTGTGTGTATAAAGGATGTCCTTTCAACCAACACCGAACCTCAACCTCGAAATTCAATATCCTGATGCTTAAGTGTGTGTTTGGATGTGTGTTCTGAATCATCCTGTAATGGGCAGTTTGAAGCTTTAAAGGAACATCTTTCCTCACCTAAAAAAACATTCTGTCATCATTCACTCAGTCTGATGTCGGTCCAAACCTGCATGACCCAGCTAACAATTTTAAAATTTAAGACCGTTTCCCTACTTTTCCATTAAGTAACAGAAACGAGAAAAGTTATTTCTAATGTTCCTGGAATGTTTGAACAAGCAGTTTTTAGACATCGCATTAGCATTATGTCTTGGTTATAAGAACCTTATTTAAATAGTGGAATATTTGAAAAACAGATCCAAATTAACAATAACAATTTTTTTGCAATATATGATGTACAATATTAAAAGTTCTCCTAGTGTTACATAAAGAATGTTTTTGATAATTTTGAGAGAACTTAGTTGTTCTTTTCCCTGAATTTTCCTAAATTTCTCCTTTTGCATTCCACAGAAAAAGTCATATGGATTTGGAATGACTTGAGGGTGAGTAAACAGTTTTTTTAAGATTAACTAAATCTTAAACTCATTATCTTTTGTTAACATTACCTTGAGTGTGTACATTACACATTGTAAAAATAAATGAATATTTATAATCTAATAGATCTCTTATTTAATTACACTAAATGGTTAATATTTAGTTTGCAGTCACCTGCAGCCTGAATCTGTCAACACTCATTTCATTACCCAGAGATCATAGCTGCCCCTCATGTTCAATATTAAATGCTCTGTAATTTTAGTTTCCTCACACACATACAAAGCAGTTCTTACTAATGGAGCGGCCAGACAAACATCTGTTTTACCAATGAAAAACAGAGAGAAATAAAGACAGAAAGAAAGAATAGAAGAATAGAGTGAGTTTGGTGTTTGTGGGCAAACGGTTAAGAAGTTTCAAATTTAACAGAGATTTGAAGACAGAAACGGATTTATATCAGTAAAGAGATGGATTGAAAGACAGGAAAAGTTTAACTGTTCAACATCTGTGTATGTTTGTTTTTTTGTATTATGGGTTCAAATCTGTCCCCAGAAGTCTGACAAAACTTCCTCTTAGGTAACTTTGGGTGTCACAGATTGATTAAAAGGATTCATATCAAAAATGTTCATTTATTCTTGTGGTAGAGTTGGTCTATACGTACAGTATAAATGAAATAATGACATTTATACACAAACAATAAAAATGTCATGTATGTTGTCTTTTAATAAGTGTGTATGGCTGTGTGTGTGTGTGTTTTAAATGCATCTGATTTCTGTCAGCTGGGCAATTTTTGATGGTTAATGTCAACGTGTGTGTGTGTGTGTTCAAGAGGGTTGATTTTTATAAATGATATGGCCTAGACATCAAAGGTTTTGAAAGTAGATCAGAGAGAGAGATAAAGAAAGATATTTCAGAGTGGATAAAAAAGGCATGAATAATGAAAGAAAAGTTTCCTCTCTCAGTCACTCACTCTCGATGTCTAGTTTTTAGCAGCTCAAACAAAATCAAACGTTTTTGTTACCTTTGAACATGCAACAAACTTGCAGTTGTTTGGCAGATTTAGAAAGAGTGCAAGAACAGAAGTAAGAGAGGGGCACGCCGAGCCATTAGAGAGAAAAGAAAGGGTAAATTTGCAGATGGTTGGATGAAAGGAAAATGAAAAATGCTTTGACTGAAAGAGATGACAGACTCTACTGTCTATTAAACTCTTTAGAGCTTACATTGTTGTAATGATTATGTAGAATGAGATGCTCTGGTGTGTGTGTGTGTGTGTGTGTGTGTGTGTGTGTGTGTGTGTGTGTGTGTGTGTATGTGTGTGTGTGTGTGTGGTAATAAAACAATTAGCGATTCAACAGATGACAATATGTAATGTGATGTCATAGTGATGTAAAAGGTCAGATAGTTTCTAGTCATATATCACATGCATACAAATATCTCTTTCACCTCCCACGCCGTTCTCATTATATAAAAGAAATTATTCTGCATTTGTGTTTCTGAGTCTCGCCATCTAGTTCATAGCACTGTGCACACTATTCAATGCACAGTATAAAGTATGTGTTCTTATTTGAATAAATGAGAAAGTCACAATGAATTGAAGTTTGATTGGATTTTGTTGAATTTTTTGGTTTTCAGTCAATTTCTGTCAGCTTTGATTCATTTTGATTCATTCATTTGCTAACTTAGCTAAAATGTTGATATAATTGAGATTTAACAGATGGATTAAAAATGCTGATGACTCATCTTGCACTCAGGGGTGTATATGTCCAATCAGATGCATTCTAGAATGAGGAACCCCTCCCCCAATATCCCACCCCTTCCTGTTTCCATAAAAATCTATCAACACAGAAAAATAAATGGTGCTCAACAAAAAGATTTATGGAGTGTTTTAAAAAATGCCTAGGTATCAAAAGCTGAAAGTGTCAGTATGATTTGGTAGTTGTGGGGCATCTGGCGATGGGTTTTCCTTAAATATCATTAACAGCACTAAAATAGAGTTCAGCTGCTATTATTAAGACCCTCACACGTGTCTACAGCATGTGTATGTGAGTCAAAGTGTGTCAGGGAAAAGCCCAAAGTCTTTAAAGTGTCTAAATTACAGTGTATGAGGGAAAAGAGGGAAGTCCCGAGTTTTGCACAAACCTCAGTAAAACAACAAGTGTGTGTGTGTGTGTGTTTATAACTGTAATAAAGATGATGTAGAAATCAGAGTCAGGCGTCCTGGTTTCACATCTTCTATCCTTCTGTTTGCTCTTCATTTTGTCAGTTGTTTTTTGCCAGCGTAAGTTGTGCTTTCTGTGTGATTCCCAGTTTTGTTTGCCTCTTAAAGGCACGGCACACATCTGTGAAAGGAAATATATCTCAGTGGCTTATAACACAAGTGTCACATTGTTGTGTTCTTTTAAACTGTTTGTTGTGGCGGCAGCGGTTGTTCATGCTAACTTTAAAGTCTGACCTTATAGCATGATAAATATTAACAGACTTGTATGTTATTGATTCTCTCTCTTACACACACACACACACACACTTTTGCCAGAAACCACAAGGTCTTTCCTTCATTTTTTTTCTTTCAGATCTGCGTTCGACTCTCCCGCTTACATCTTGACTGAAGAAGTGATTGATAAACTTATTTCAAGGTTTCCACCACAGTGATGCTGCATTCCCACAACGCTCACAAAGACCTTGAGTTGTGAGTGTTTGCGTGAGCACATTCATCAGCTTGCTAAGCTTATGCGTTGTTGGCAGGTTTCAATCCATTCTCAGACTGTTGGCTAACATTCTTTAAACGTTTTCTCAAGTTATGTAATGTTAGTACACCATTTTATGTATCATATTTCAAACATGTTACTCTTAAGTAGTTAATGTTTTTAAAATGTTACAGAATTTATAAATGTATAAACAAGCAATGATGTCCTTAGAACCTTCAAAATGACATTTACACTACTTACAGTTTCGCTACTTGGAATGAAAACTCTGGGGAAATGTTCTTATTATATGTTTATTTATATTATATGTTTATTATATGTTTTTATATGTTCTTATTATATATTTTTTATATTCTAGCTCACAACAGAAGCACACGTAGGCCTGCCTGGATGCCCCGGCTGCAACTGTAGGGTACAATACTGACCAGCCAGACTGCAGTAAAACAACACACACACACAAACAATATAATGATACATCTGCTATCTGAGGTTAAGCCAGAGGCAGAGGAAAAGATTTTAAAAGCGAGGGGGCTCCGCTCCGCGTTTTGAAACAACATCAGAATTCCAAAATGCTTTGTGTGAGTGAAAGACTTTGGCCGGATCGCCTGAATTCCTCTCGGCTGAAGCGAATAACAGAGAAAGGCAGAGGGATCAAGCTGGGAACATTTTGATTTGATTTTCCTGACCAGAGACCGACACTCTGGGTATTAATTGTCATTACTTATCCGCATCAACACTGGCTCTGTGGAATTAGTTAAAGATAAACGGCATTACTGGTGGGCTATACACCCCCCCACCCCTTCCCAGACTTCAGCCTCGGTCGTGGTCTGTGCATTTACACAGATACATTCGGGCAATTTAATAATAGACATGTTCTTCATTATCATGATTTAGATGCTACTGTAAAAGCTATTACTGTAAAAGCCCTTTAATACTTAAACATTAAAGTGATTTACAGTGTCAATGAATGTACTGTGATCTGATGTGTGCTACAATGTCAATGTTTATCACACTGTTTTATTTTTAGTTCACAGCTAAATACATCTGGGTGTAAAGGCTATACATAATTATGTGTGTGTGTGTGTGTATATACACATACATATACAGTATATATATATATGTATGTATTCTATATATATAATTTTAGTTGTATAAAAGATCACAGATCAGTGAACTAAATGGTAGACTTGAGTCTTAGTTGATCTATAAACCTTCCATAGCCAAACTTGGCTGCCCTTTTCCACGTCCCCCTTACAAATCACAAACATCTGATCCCGTTTAAAACAGAGCAACTTCAATAACAGTCTTTAGTCTGACAGGGAGATTTCGCTCTGAACTTACACGTGACGTTCTGACTGAAAACTGCTTCCAAATGTTAATGAAATAAATGTATTTCATAATCTACTGCTCGGATGTTGATTAATATTATAACGGGTTGTCATTTATGAAAAGCAAAATTATATTTATTGTTGCACTTGTTAAGATGATGTATCTGTTTAATTAAAAGTTATGAGTGTGGGAAACATATTTTAAACGGCTGATGTAATTTAAATTAGTTGTGAAAGATAGATTACAACACATGGTGACTGTGAGAAAAAAATACATTCTGTTGGGCAAATCTGAATTAGATGCTGGTGTGGGGTAACAGCTGGTGTGGTAACACTGGTCACAGGTTTAATTCTAGATTGGGGCAACTCAAGAAAAGATACCTGTTAAAATTGCACCCTTAAAACCTCTTAACTCAAGGTTGAACAGAAATACTTACGTTACAGGAATCTGTAATTACTGTACTGTCAGATAAAAGGATTCTTGACTTAAATACAAGGTTATACCTCTCAGATATTAGTGCACTCAGAAGAC
>JBAJNP010008554.1:0-19997 GCA_036877545.1 Yasuhikotakia modesta
GACAAGAACAAGACAAACCAACATGGGCAAACCAGACACTTCGCGACTTCCTGTTTGCTAGCCTGCGCTTTTATAGCTAGCAAACAGGAAGTCATGAACCAGGAAGCAGAGGGGGCAAATGTCAAAGTTCACGGGGAAAGGGCCCCCTCTGCTGGCCAGTCGTTACAGCCTTATTATTTTAATTGGGAGCTTAGACTGAAGCTGTCCCATTTCCATTTATTTCATTTTGTTAACCTCACTTTAGGCAGAACCTCACTAATGGGACCAACTGAATTGGATATGACAATAGACAGGAAACATTTGTTCGACGGAGAGAAAGAGTGAGAGACAGGCATTGTCTCAGGAGGAAGGCAGGCAAGGATGGAAAAGCTCATTTTCTGTGGCCACATCGTGCTGTCTGCATTGCAGAATGGTAAAAATCCTGGTAAATACGATGACATGGCTTAAGAGAGGTTTTATGTTATCAATGCCCTTGGTATGCTTTGTTTTGTTTTTTCTCTCTCTGGTCAAAATAAATTAAATATTAGGACAATCTCGAGCAATGCCTTGTTTAGGGAATTCAAACGTGCAAATATGTAGGGTAGCTAAATATTTGCATAAGCATATACTAATAAACCTGAAATGTTTTAAAATGTATAGGGGATTAGGCATGTATCTCTCTCGTTTACGCTGATCTGTGCTTCTGCCCTACAAATGTCACATCCCATAATTTGAAAAAAAAAAAGAATATGTCCTAATTGGACATATTCATGAAGGCGCTTACATAGAGCTTGAAGTGGATTGTGCAGCTGTGTCAGAGAGATATACGGTGCTAAACAGAGGGGCGATTTCATTAATGCAAATGCGAAACACACAGACATTAAGCCGGGACTTCTGCACACCTGATTTTCATAATGTGATCTACGTGCTATGAATGTGGTAGTCAGAATGAACCTTAATTATTACTAAAAATTGTGTACTTACAAAAAAAGGCTATTGCAAGGCTATACGAGAATGGCAACAATTATGAAATTTTGTTTCATAAAATGTGACATTTTGTTGTTAGAAGGTAATAACTGTATTATTGTTAATAACATTAATATGGTGGGGGTAGGAGTAATAGCAGAAATAAAATGTGTAATATTATTTTACTTTGCTTTTACATTGTAATTATGTTAAACCTTCTGAAATTTGATGACCCGTAAGCATAGACAATGATACAATACAGATGTATATCAGGAGTGTGTGTAAATAGTGCTATAAATAGCAATAGAAACATTGTATGGTATAAAAATCCAGTGAAAAAGGAAGCTCTACTGAAAAATCTAATTCCCTAATGGCTGAAGATAAAAGGAAGAGGTGTATAGCACTTAATCGGGAGCCTTCTGGTTCATTAACAGACATAGTTAGCACCTCCACTACAGCTTGGGTAAACAGCAGTTGTTCCAAACAAGGGGTTTACAATGACAATATTGTCATTTACATCTCATTAGTGGGAGTGTTAAGGAAACTTGGGTGTAGTGTATGTGTGTGGGTTTCTGCAATCACTCTCCCATGATACTATTACAGCTTCGTAGTCCTGGCTCCTATCACTTGTGCCAGCTGCACAAGAAAGAGAGCAAGCCTGTCACAGCATCTTCACATCAAAACCTCCTATTGTAGAGAGAAGAAAGGTTGAGCTGTGTGTTGACTTCATTAGCATAGAGGAAGAAGAGCACAATGGAGGACTTTAAATCCATGTTAATGAGAAAAAATCAATTAACAGAGCTAGACCTAGTACTAGTCCATCCTCTCAATGTAAATAATTTAAGATCTTAGCAATTTATTAACATGATACACAGCTTAATTAATTAAATTAATCTAAAAAATTGCTAAAAAAATAAGTAAAAATTAAAACATCCAAAAACAAATAAATATTGACTACATTGTTGTGGTAAACAAAAATGATCAATCAAAACATCACAATATATACAATTAATATTCTTTGTTTTGTTTCATAATTATTAAGAGCCTTTTGTTGACCAGAAGTCCTAAACAATCAATTTATATGATTTTATTACAGATAAAATAGCAGATTTTGTCTTTCGGGGCAGATCTTTTTCTTACATTTACATTAATTCATCTGATCGTTTTAATCCAAATCCATGTCTTTTACAAAACAAAAAGGCAAAGGCTGCAACACCAAATGACAATTGCATGCAAAATTGTAGCCCTGACAGCCCACTCCATCCTAAAACAAATCCCCATGTGTGATTCTTATTCACTGTTATCCCAGACTCTTCTGATGTTTCTCTCCACCTGCGAAATTGTCCTGATAACAGCTGTAATCTGTATCCAAAAACCCGAGGGCATTTCCCTCTCTAGCAACCTCTGCTGACTTCTGTCTGGAATCTCTATGTGAATGGCATCAGTGAATCCAGCACTGTGATGTCAGATTGTAGACAGGACAGATTGTAGACAGGAGATGGTTGGAAAACAGGTTTTACAATGTCAGTTATAGAGGCTTAAAAGATATTTGAGTCACTGTGAATGCAACCAGACTGCATTCTCTGTTAACAGTCATATTGCAGTTAACTTCATTTCTTAAAAGAAGTATGCTACTTGAGACTTTGTGGTCTTAAGTGGTTTTACAGTGATAAACTTATCCATATCCTCACATGGCTTTTTGCTTTTTTTGTTTATATAAACATGATCCCTATTATTAATTGCATCTTAATAGAGCAGAGATAATTTTAATAACAATTGCGTATTGCACAATGAGTCACTGTTTTTTGTATGAATGTGTGAACATGTATGCTGGTTTTGATTTTTTATCATTTTATTGTGTGAGTAATACTGATTTTTCTGCTGATGTGGTCTGCCATCCCTTAATGCTTCAACAACACTGCTTTGGTTGAGGGTTTATGCACTGGGGCGCATAATGCTCAGCAGGGCGCAAACTTCATCTGTGCATTTCTCATTTTCCTTTTTTCACAGACATATTCTCATTTTGAGACATCAAGGGCAAATATTACATTCAGATTGTATTGTGCAGCTGCACAGTGACAACAGCAACAGCTACTATGGGCATACTTAGAGTCTTGATTTTATATTGTTATTTTCTCTTTCTCCACATCATCACATGCAAGTTAAAAATATAAATATCTTATAAATAAATAATGGTATAAGATTGTATTGCACAGGCATGTGCTGTTAAGCTGATAGGCTTTGACAATTTGTCCCTTAAACGTCTGTCAAATACCACAAACCCCAAATTTTCTAAAATGCCAGATGCTTTTTTCAATTCCTCATTCTCTTCTTTTTCCTGCAAATGTGCAGAGAAAACAAGTCCAAGTACATTGTCCTCTTATTTAATTCCAATACAGATCTACTGTGTCTGGTGTGGCGATCCTCCAGTCTGCAAATTTGTGCCCAATGTCTTTGTGTCAGTCTCATTTGCATAGAAACTGCTGTTCACTTGGCTCTCCTTTAATGGCTCTGTGGCAATAGCATGTTGTTGGCAAGGAAATAATTAATGATGACCCAGTGACACAGGTACTTAGCAGACATAGACAGCTTGTGGTATTTTTTTAGACAACATTGGCCAACAGTAGGGAGAAATGCAAGGCACCATGATATAGCATTTAATATAGTATTTACCATATACCGTTGAATAAGAAACAAAGGGATGTGGAACAAAGATGGAAAGAACATAAATGTGTGGAACACATTTAAATGTGTGGTGATGGATGGATAATGTCACAATCAAGAATGTGGATGCAGGGCTTTCTTGTATTCTAAACCAATGCTGAAAGTCAGCGGTAGAAAGAATGGAAGGATCTGAATACTCTAATCCTTATTAATAGTAGTGTCTTATATTGCAGCTAGGGCAACGCATACAGTGTTGGGATATTGATGGGATGGTGCTTAAATAGGCTCCCAGTTGAATGTTAAAATCTTCAATATTTAATACAGTAGAAGAAAAAGAGGGTGCATGTGTGTGTGCGGCATGGGTGTGGCTATAATGATTATTTGTGACAGAAGACAGATTATATGTGTGTGGGATCAGTCAGCTGAATATAGGGCAATGTCAGAAAGCCTTTCTGCCTCCTGTGGGTGGCGCTGAGAAGAAAGAGGTGGGGGGTTTGTACAGTCCCTTACTTCAGCTGAGAAATACCCTGTGTTGGTGCAATTTCCCCCTTCCTTTCCTCTTTCTGTGCAGTTGTTCTGATGAAACCTGAGAGCTTTTGCATTGCTTCAATGTTGTAATTTTGGAACAAATAACAAATTTAATAATAAATTAACAAATTTCACCTATTTGTGGAAGTGTCAAATCTGTTTAAACCACGAAATCATCTTTGATAATTAAAACTGAATGATTATTGTAGGCTATTGTAATGAAGGCTCAGACACAGCGGAATCCATATGCAGCATTACTTTATTCAGAAACATAGTCAGGCAGGCAGGGGTCAAACAGGGAAACCACAAAAGCGTCGAGAAACCAAAACAAACTAGAGTCCAGTAGAACAGTCAGGGGCAGGCTGCAGTCAACCAGGATATCAAGAGAACGAGCCGAAAATCTAAAGTATATCTAAATATCTATCATTTGTACTGTATACCATCATTCTGTGTTCCCTGTCATTTGTACACTTTTTAAATAAATTTGAACTTGATCTTGATCTATACTGCTAGTATAGTACTGCTACGAAAATGTGTTTGTCATCTAAAACTTTTTATACAGTTGTTAAGTTGGCTATAATATTCTTTGGAAATTAATATTTTTGTGATGTTGCAATATTGTTAGCGGGGGAAAAATAAACAAATAAATGGGTTCTTCAAAATACCAGTACATTAACCGTTTTCTAAAGAACCATATATGGCAGTTAACTTACTTCAGTTTCACTCAATCAAAGAGACAAGGAGAGACTTTTTCAATAAGGAGCCTTGTCCTCAATTCAGACTGGGCCTGCAGAGCCAAAGGGCCTTAACAAATACAGCAGCCATGGGAATGAAGGCCACTGGGGTTCAAGATCAATGTTAGAATAGGGAGGCCTGCAGTTGTATTGTCTGTTTAGCCATCCAACTTGCTACTTACTCACATATGCAAACACATACTTATACACAACCACCACCAACATGCCACTAGCCCCAACAACAGTGGGTCTGTTTATGTGTGGAAGAAAACCACAACTTTTTAAGCACAAACGCCTATAAGCACAACATCCCACTGCTTTATAGTCTGTCTGGACAAGCTTTGAACTAGCTGGCCAGCTAGCTGTGAGAAATGATCTAAGACCTACTGAAAAGAAAGAGCCTGGCTAAGGCTACGGAGAGAGTCTGTGATTAGCTCCTTTGTTTGAGGTCTTTTGAGCTTCATTGGCTCCAAAGAAAAGCAGCCTAATGAATCTGTCCATGCTTGGTCAAAACTTTGTATGGATGACAAACTAAGTTATGGTGGTCTCCCCGTGCACCACCGCACATTATAATGCTACAGAGCATTTGCACATATGGTCCCCTGATTTCAAGACCTCACATAAGCACTTTCTCATATGCTTGATTATATGTTCGCTTTAAAGGGATTAAAATGGGTTAAAATAATGTTAAGAGTCATACACATTCTGAAAAAAAATCATACCAACCAAAGTACCATGGTACTCCCTGCTTCCCATTTTATGACATACATTAAATTATTTGAAACTTTGTGTCATTAGCAGTTTTGTTGGGTAGGACATTAGGACATTAATATTGAATATTGTAGTAACTATTACTTAAATTAATTTTGTACCATTTGCAACTCATCTTACAGTCTCAAACATTTACATCAAACATTAGTTTCCATTCAGATGAAAGGGGATACAGCAGCTGGCCTGCTTGTCAAGACATTGTTGGTGTAGGACATACGGGTCTGAGATTTACTATGGTTTGAGCCTTCTTGTTGCCTTCAGTGTTAGAAAGTTCCAGCAATGTTGTCTTTGTCCCAGTTCTCAGGCCCTGTAACTGAGCCCAGCTAAAGAAAATGGGTCCACTTTGTAGCCACACAGCAGGCTCGGCCCTTACCTATTTTGCTCCCCAAACTGTCATGCATAACATCTTTATTGTGACCCAAAAAAGAGGTAAAAAGTAAATAATAAAGTAAAAATAATTTTTTAATTTTTTTTTTTAAAAAAGTAAAAAATAATAGGTGGTACAGGGATAAATACGGACAATATTTACCAATATAGATTTCAGCATATATGTGTTGTATTATTTTGGATCTACAAAGTTTGGAATATTGCAGCTTTGATTTTATTGATATGAGAATGTTACAAGGTTAGAAGTAAATATTAAAGAGATTTGTTTTGTGAAATTGTCTTGCCACATAATGTGTTTGAGAAAAGGTTAGAAAAGGTTAGTAGATGACTGTCAATTGTCAGAGTTATTGTATGTTTCATTAGTACAATAGATATGTCAAGTTCTAATTTAGTGAAAAGGCTAAACTTTAAAACCACCCAAATGAGCTAGTAAACAAATTAACAAAATAATACAAAACAATAAATTTTGTTTTCTGATCCTCAGGAATAGCATAGCTATAGATTTTACATGATACAGATTTTACATGATATTTTGCATGATGGTGATAGGTATGGAGGTTTGTGAGTGAGAGAAAGAATATGAACAGAGGGGAGTGTTATGTCCAGGCAACCAGCTTGGGAGAAGTAGTAGCCCATGACTCTGAGACACTCAACAAAAGATCTTCTCTATTCGTTGTGTTAATGCTGCTAAAGGGAGTGTATCAGTTTTTCCTGACATGGGTGTTTATTCATTCTGTGGCTAACTGCACAGCCAGCTCAAAAGGATTCACCTTACCATTGTGATGTGCAATACATGCAAAGAAACACACACTTTGCATATTCTTAATACCCCAGAATGTTCACAAATATGCAATTTGGGGAATTGATTTGCCAGCAAACAATCCCTTAGAAATACAGAGGAGCCATAACCAGTTTTGACTACTTGTTATCCAAAGCTCCATTTACTCTGTATGAGCATTTCCAGATCAAGCCACACTTTGGTTACATAATACCACAAATACTAGACTGTCAAGATCTAGTTCACAGTAATTCAGTAAAGGTCTACATGAAGACTTTATCTGCACATATTTTGCAGGGCCAGGTACTTCAAGCCACCTAAAGTCATTATAAACATGGCCTTTGTGTGCTGGACAACTTAATTATTACAGTTAATTACTTAAAATTATATTGTTAAAATAATTAAGTTTTCATGATTTAATTAACCTTATTTAGAAAAAGTAAAAAATGTCCTTATTCCTTTAGCTATCCAGAATAAACGCCTCACCTCTCAAAGAAGACAAGTCAGATTTGGCTAGCTGAACTAATAACTGAACTAATATCCAAAGCACTATCATCTAAAATATCTCAACACTCTGCTTTTCTCTCTCTAAAACTTTGTGAGACAGTCAGAACCTGTGGACCCAGTTTCTATGTTTTTTTTTCATAAATGACTCTATTGTTGTGCTGTAACAAGATGCCAGAGCTGGTTGTTTGATCTCCCCTTAGGAAAGGTTTTCCTTCCCTTCTTCTTTCCTTCTTGTTTGTTACTTGAAAGTCAAAAAAGATTTTTATACACAGTGTCCCATTTCTATCTAGTGTCATGGTTTTGTTTTAAGAACATAGAGGTTTAATTTGGTTTGATATGGATTGCATTAAAATTGACATTCATTCATTCATTCATTCAATTATCTATCCATTCATTCATTCTTTCATTGTACACATCTATAGCTGTTACAGTGATTGTCATTGAATGAATTTAGTTTAGGGAGAAATTAATGTAGTTTAAGGAGTAAGTTAGAATATTGCAATAGTGGGAAGTGTAGCCTAACATATCTAATTTAATATGTACAGAACATGAACATCAGGTCATGTTACATTGTTTTGTGTATGGGTTTACTCAACAATATATTAGCAACACATTTGTACTGAAAGGTAAGCAAATCCTCCTTGTTTGCCCTGTTTGTGTGCAAATGTTTTAAATAGCAAGTGTAGTGGCATTTGTAATAAAGAAAAGAACCGAACAAGCACACTATTAAATTATTGATAACAGCTAATGAAAAGAAACGTTTCAGGATGAGCTGAAGGATAAGCTACACATGTCCCTTGATACACACACATATACACATAAGTTATCATTTAATTAATTAATATCAAATGCAAAATACCTAGTTAAAATGTCACAATCACCATTTTTTCATATAGTTCTGAATTATTGTAAATTGTCTGTTACTAGAAGACTTGTCATGTGACTGCCCCAGCGGGCTAGCTATTTGAAGACATAATTGATCTTGTCTGCTCTAGTTGTCCATAAATTTATTTGGACACATATGAAAGAAGAATAGCCCCTAGGGAAGAACCAAAATATTTGTGCTGTCTGGTGTCAGATACCAGAGAGGAAGTGTGTTTAAGTGTACATGGATGATCAACCTTACCCATCTTGCATGGTGGATGAGTGTAGGTTTATCCTGGTCTCTATGGCAACACTGCAGTATTCCAGGCCATCCCGTAGCACAGGTGCCCAGGGCAAAGCAAAGAAATATTTTATGGCTTCGTGGAGGAAATATCAGATTGATTCTACAAAACAGCTGGTCTGATTTATTGTTGGTTAGGAGACAAAATAATTCAATATGTACATTAATATCATTGCTTAATACTGTTTCAAGCCAAATGCATTTTTTACCCAATCCATGTGCTTTTGAAGAGAGGTTAAAATGGTGAATGAAAATTCTGTAAATGATTTAAAATAGCTGAAACTCTTTAAGTGTTCCTCTGTTGGGTTGGGGGTAAAACAGATTTGTGGAGGTGCTTTTATCTACATGAACAAAATGTTTGGGAAGGAAGAAGTAGGTCATGTCATTTACCTCAAGTCAAAAAAGCTGAAAGGCTATAGGAAGGAAGAAGATAAACTGCTGTCCACTGTGAAAAAAGAAGGTTAGTAGAATGTTGAGTTATTTGTCACATAACATGAAAGATTGCTTCTGGAGTTAACAGATCATGATTGAGAGATAAAGGCAACAGCTTAAGCTTGTAGGGATTAATTAAAGAAAGAAAAACTCTTGTCAACTAACTCTTGTAACTTCATTTACCTACACCCTGTATAAGTAAAGCTAGTCAGCTGGTCATTATGTCAAAAAGCTGTCAGTTTTTTGTCAGCTGTCAGCTGTCTCTGAAAGGGCTCTGGGTTCTAACAGTTGATCAGAACATTCTAAACTGCTTAAGAACTGTTTGTTGATTGTGTTAGTTGATTGTTAGTAGACTGTTAGAGTTCAATAAAGAGCTGTAGAATATGTTGATGTACAAAGTTAATTATAGTCAATAGAATGTCTGTTAAAGGGACTATTAAAGTGTTAGCAAATATTCTCCAGCAGACAGTCTCCAAATACTCTAATAAGACTTAGTTGACATGTAGATGCAGTTCCTTAAAGTGAACAAAAAGTTTAAAGGGGGCTATAAAAATAAAGAGCTACCTTATTTAGCAATGAAGTATAATAAAGCAGCCCAAATATGTGGCCAGATGTGTGGTTGTTCTTAAAGAATACCCACAGAACGACAGATAATAATGACATAATCAAACATTTTTGCTTCTGTGTCATTTTTAAGAACAGAGCAATGTGAAAAACAATGGCTTTTTTAAACATTAACCACGAAGAGCAAAAACATACAAAACCACAGGGAACACATCAAACCACAAAGAAAAAGGGCAACAAGCAAAAGGCAATACAACACATCGCAACTTCCTGTTTGCTGGCTATATGACAGCATGCCAGCACAGCCCAGGGAGCAATGGGGGGTGGGGGTTGAACATGGGGGGGAAGGAAGTCCAACTGGAGAGACCACCAGGGCGGAGCAGGCAACTGGAGAGACCACCAGGGCGGAGCAGGCGACTGGAGAGACCACCAGGGCGGATCAGAGCCTGGAAAGGCTAGAGAGCCTGGAAAGGCTTGAGGGCCTGGAGATGCTGGAAAGGCTAGAGAGGCTTAAGGGCCTGCAGAGGCTGGAAAGGCTAGAGAGGCTGGAAAGGCTGGAGGGCCTAGAGAGGCTGGAGAGTTTTAAGAGGCTAGAGTGCTTTGAAAGCCTTGAGAGGTCAGAAAGGCTAGAGAGACCTGGGAGATTTGGGAAAATAAAGTGACTAGAGTGACTAGACAATCTAGTGACAGACTTGAAAGCCCACCAGGGTGGATCAGGAGATCTGAGAGCCCGCCAGAGTGGATCAGGAGACTTGAGAGCCCGTCTGGGCGTGTCAGGAACATCCAGACAGACAGACAGAGAGAAAGATTTGGAAGCATGGGAGTCACAGGGCGCAACCAACATGCAGGGAGCAGGTTCAGACATCCCCTCTGGATGAGGATCTATGGCTTGGGCCAACACTTCAGGGGATGCTGCCCTCAGAGGTTCAGAAGTGGTGTACGCAGCCCATATGACCCATAGGGCTACTCCCAACAAGAGAGCATCTGTTATACAGTCCTGAACGGAAACTAATGCTGTGGTCTGACTGGGTAGTGGTGCAGTGGCTGTGGCTGGACTGGGCAGTGGAGCAGCGGCTGTGGCTGGGCTGGGCCCGGGTAGAGTCAGAGCTGGGCTGGACTTGGGGAGAGCGTCTGCACTTGACTCGGGGAGAGCGTCTGCACTTGACTCTGGAGGGACAGCTGCACTGGACTCAGGATGGGTGGCCATGTCGGGTGCTGACTCAGGATGGGCGGCTATGTTGGGCTGTGGCTCTGGTTTGGCTGCATCACCCACAGTGAAAGATGAGCCACACAGCAATAGCGCCAGATCCAAGAATCCCATCAGTGTGTGTTTGTCCACCTCTTTGGCTAAGCTCGACTTGTACGGCTCATTTAGGCAGAAACAAAACATGTCCTTGTATAGCCATTCATCATACATACACATACATACATACATAACATAGTCCTCCATAGAAAGGTTACCTTGCCTTAGTTTTAACGGCAGGTCGACTGGATCCTCAGATAACCCGCAGGGTCCTGAAGTGGCGATGTGTTCTGTCATGAACAGGGTGTGCAGAGAGACAGGAGGCGGACCCAAATGCTGTTTTTTTTAACTTTATTATGGTGAGGCAGGGTCAAAACCACGAAGAGCAAAAACACACAAAACCACAGGGAACACACCAAACCACAAAAAAACATGAAGAAAAGGGGCACGGGGCTCGGGCTCCCTCTGCTGGCCTGACGTTACAAAATGGATACCTAGTTTGATATCTAGGTTATCTGTTGGTCTTGGCTGACATTACACACCTTTCATTTAGGGTTTAGAAAAGTGTTTGGAACAAGTGGCAGTGGTTATTAGACAACTTAGTGCAGGGTGCTCCATGTCAATCCAAATAGATTGGAAAAGAGATCAAGCATCTTTTTAATTTCTTAAAGAAATAATTTGGAACTAGAAAAAAGGAAATTAAGATTTGATTAGTTCAATACTTGAGTTTTCTGAGTCGTTTGTTCATCATGTGACAGCCCGTAAGCTTAAACCTATGCAGCTTGAGCCGGAAACAGAATTGATTAGTCCATCTTTCGAGTCTTTTGAGTTGTTCGCTCTTTTCTTTTGTTACATGACTTGAAAGACTTTTTTAAGCTTAGGGGCTATTACATGGTTTAATGAATGACTCGAAAGACTCTTAAAAGATGAACTAATCAATTCTGTTTCCGGCTCATGCCGCATAGATTAAACGTAGAGGCTGTCACGTGATGAACGAACTACTCGAAAGACTCAAAAGATGAACTAATCAATTCTGTTTCTGGCTCATGCTGCATAGGTTTAAGCTTAGGGGCTGTCAAGTGATGAACGAAATTTTTTTAAAAAAGATTTGTTCATTTTGCTGAACGAGACTCAAAGATTTGAGTCAGTAAAATGATCCGAACTTCCCATCACTAAATCTCATTCTTGTCATGGTTTTTCTAATTTTGGGAAATGTAACACTATAATATTATATAGTTAAGGGCGAAGTCCCCTATTGTTATTGTTAGTTTTCATGTATTTGTTAATGTTACAATTATTATTATTATGCTTTTAAGTCTATGGCAGCACATAGAACAGTATTGTTAAAATTTATGAAATTAGGCACACAGATAAAGGAAATGTAACCACACAGAATTTGGAATCTTCCTCTAGTGGCAAAAACAGTTCAAACTCTCATGTTATGTTTGTAACTTTATTATTTTTTTGCTTTGATTTCATAGCTTATGCCGATTCAAACATACTCTATGACTTCATTTTCTGTGGGACATTTTTGCACCATTTGAAATCTTTTTAAAGACATAAATTTTTAAACTTGTCCTACAACTGTATTCCAAGACACGCGTAACATCTAGAGACACCAAGAACAAAATATTATGGAATTTGACCTGAACACCTTAAAATTGTTTGGTTTGTGTCTTTTTTTCCATTTTGGGGCCAGTGTTTTTGTTTTTTCCCCTTTCATGGACCTTCCTGTTCTCCTCCTCCTGCTGGAGCAGGGGAAACGCTCTCTCGAGGACCACGGATATGAATCGGATATAATTATGTCTATTCAAGATTTTTCACCCACCTCTCTCTTGGATTCTCCTGTTTTCTGGAACATACAGGTCTCTGGTCGCACCTCGGTCGCCTGCGATATCTGCTATCCACCTTGGCCCTCTGGAATCTTGATGTCACCTCAGCTCATAGGCTCTCTGTCTCCTCCTTGGGCTTCTCCTTCACCATCTGCCTCTGTTGTGTGGTCCCTTGGAGTCATCAGTACTCCCTCCGTTGACTCATCCTTGGGCAACCATCATGGCTTGGGTCCTGCCTGGCTCCTCCTGCTCTGGTTCCCTACTGTCTCCTCTATGGCTCATTCCTCTGTCACCACTCTGTCCCTGTGGGTTTCTCCTTGATGTCATGTCCCGCATTAACTGTTCAGTTAGTGTTCATCATGTTTAGCTCTGTTTTCACGCCCCATTATTTGTTGTTTTGGTTTCCCCCTTGTTTTTGTTATTTTCCTGTTTCTGTTAAGCTTAATCAATATATACTTGGTTTCTGTTTAGCATTCTTGGTCTCATTTCATTTTGATTACATGTGTTGTTTGTTGGGTATTCTAGTTTTTCTCGTCTTCTTTCTGGTGTTCTTGTATATTTGTGGATATCTTGATTAAAACCTCATTTGGATTACTTTGTGCATTGAATGCCATCGTTTCATATTTACCGAATCTGGTTGGCATGTCAGCGCAAAATAAAGAACATTAAAGTCAAATGGAAGAGGGCTATAGCAGCAGTTTAAAAAAAACACTTTTTTGTCTAATTAATTGTTTTGAGGTTTTGAATTACATTACATTAATTGATGAAAGAATTAACTCATCTCATATGAATCTTTAATACCTATAGAGTTGTACTGCATATTTTGTGTTTTCGAAGAGTATTTAGTTTGATCACATTTATAAAAAACAGACACATCAAGATGATTATTTCTGGAAAAGACAATGTGCTGAGTATGTATCATGGGCAAATAGCAAGAATTACGAGGGGGCGAAGCTAAATGTAACCTCACGCAGTCTTTGCTTACCGGTCAGTGAGCTGTGATATCGATCGATGCAAAACAACTGTAATGTCTAAAATATTTTTATTGCCATACATATTTGACCCAGAGTCAGATCCCGAGTCTAAAATGGAACCTGATCAACAGCTGCAGCAGCCACAACGACTATAGCAAGAAACAAACTGCATCCACTGTTGTCTTAGCTAAACAATGATTTCTGTCCCTCACGGTCAAAAACACACTTCCATTGCGCCATTGCTGATTCTTGGTATGATACCAACTCCTTTAGGACTTGCAGTGTAAATGCAGCCCTGACAGCTTCATGGGGAAAAGCCATGCAACATGAAAACAAACACCTCTGACCCATGAAAGCCTGAAAGTTATGATGAATAGGATGCTAATGTTGTCATGACTCTTCAACACCTTGATTCAGTATGGCAAGAAACTGTATTAAAGTTTCATTCTCTACTTGGCTTTGTGTAATGTAGGCCTACAATAAATTACAATATGTTTTAAAGTGTTCTTCTGTCTCTTGCAGGTTAAGAGATTTCTCCAACACAGACCTTCATTAGTGTGTAACATCTGAAGACGAGGTCAAGATCTGAACTGTCTATTTTATGCAATTTTGCCAACATGAAAATATATGTAAAGATGATCACTGTGATCTGGCGTTGCAGAATGTTTTTTTTTACATAAAAGTGCCCTGTATAACCCTTGAACCTTGAGATGTATGGAGTGCTTTATTTTTATGACAAAATTGCTATTGGATCCAGCTTTTCTAAACATGCTTATACTCTGGATTTTATTCATTAAATAAATTTTTACTAAAAACTTTTTTCTAAAAATGGAAAGGTCTTGTGATTTTTTGCTGACCTGTGGGTGATGAAATATTTAATATCTTGGGTATTAAAATGATCACAAATCAGTACCCCACTAAGGAATAATTGCTTCAGTCAAAACATGTCACTTTTACAAATCTAAAAATATTCAATTATCATTTCTTTATTCTCTTCAATATAAGTTTTCTCTCTTGTCATCACATACAAATTCCACTTACACGCTAAAAAACATTCTGCTTTTGCTTTTTAAATAGCTTAGACCTCAAATAACATAGATAAGGTGAACTGAGAAGACAAACCTCAGATCCAGGCTTCACATTTCCAGAAAAGCTTGTTTGCTGTATTTTCTCTGAACTGAAACAGGAAATGGTCAAGTTGCACAAACAAGGGTACTTTGGTCTGACAATGAAATTTCATATTGTCTCCTCTTTCTGCATGTGTCACAAATAATTGACCACATAGGTGTTGGCAAATACAAAATACCTAAATTCAAAGCCAGGGCTTTGGGCTGGTAGATTAGTGATTAGTTGGCGAAGTCTTCTGCAATGTAGGCACGAAACACAGCAGATCCATTCGCAGCATAGGTTTATTCAACACAAACATGGTCAGACAGGCATGGGTCAGAAACAGGAAACAACAACAACGTAGGCAAACCAGAGAGTAACCAGAGTCCAGGCGTGAGATAAGGGCAGGCGGCAAAACACAAGCATAATCCAAAGAGCAGGCAAGAGTCTGATGGCAGGCGGCTAACAATCATAAATGGTAAACAGTCCAGAGAACAAAACCAAGAAACCAGGGAAACCGCTTAGAATCGTTAGCAGGGACAAGACGAGACTTCACCCCAATCAAAGACACTGAGCAGTTTAAATACAGTCTTGGGCTATTCTACCTGTGGCGGGCATGGTCCCAGCACAGGGTTGTGGGAATCGTCGTTCGATCGACTATACCTGGAACAGAAAATGTTTTGTTTTTACAACCAAACCGAGAACAAACTAAAGCATCAATGAGGAGAAGAAACATTTAGGAAATAATGCCTATAACAAAATGTCAAGAGTATGGTGTGAATTCATTAGACAACTTTCCACACAGCTTTTCTGTTAAATAACCTGCATTTTATTCACTAAGCAATAGCAATCCAGTTTGACCTGGTCTCAATACACTGAAATAGCTAAAAATCAAATGGTGCCTAAATCAATGTGCTAGTACATGTACACGAAATAAACACATTTGTGGTGTTGCTTGATTTGCAATATGTCTTTAATAAACGGGCATTAAATAAATGCATACGGCACAGGATAACAAATAGCACTAACCACAAATACAGTTTATTCTTAATCTAAATTTCCATCTTTTATGTGTAGTTGTGTGTGCTTTAAGCGTAAAAAATAAATTCACACACACTTTTTCCTGTAGTTTGGTGGACCAGCATTTGTTTCATTAACTGGCATTCTCTCCGACATCTGATAAATTCACTTCATGAGTTTCAGTCCAAACCTTCAGATTAATGATTTCAGTCTTGTAATCAATAATCCAGAGATATAAAATAATACAGATTTAGAAACGTCAGGCAAAAGTAAAATTAAGCATATTGACTGCTGTCTACTGTGGATATAATGAATGAAAATGATTATTTTCCTCAATTATGTAACATAGTCCATTGCTTTGGAAATCAGTAGCAACAATAAAAAATATATGATTTTTTGACATTGGAAATTTTGGGAAATGAAAACAAGCAGGACAGCTTTAAAGGCTAAGTTACCTTGGTAAAGTCAGAGAGAAGAACTTTACAAAACACTCATACCTACTATAGGACATGGTCTCTGTCTATTTTGCTTTAAGAAAAGGAAAGTCAGTATTTCACCTCAATCTTTGTGTTATCTTATTCTTATTGGTAAGAAGGGTGAGATGGAAAGGAGAGGAAAAGCCTCTATGGCATGATACAATACAAATTCCCTATGGATGATGAGATACCAAACACTTCCATCCCAAACTTTCCACACTTTAATGCTGAAGGAGATTGAATTGTAAAAGGAGCTTCTTTTGGATTTCTGTACAGACAAATAGAGGGATACATTTGAAAATTAAAAAAGAATTTAAAAATTAAAAAGAATATTTTTTTCTTTTTAATTTTAGATTCTTATTTACTGTTTTAATTACTGTTATGTTTAAATAACATTCTCTTTTTCTCAGGGTCAGCATGCGTTAAAGCATTTCACTTCATGTCATACTGTGTACGATTATGTATGTGACCAATAAAATTTGAATTTGAAAAGTAGAGCATATGCCAGGGAATGCATGCGTTGATGTGTTTGTGTATATGTACTCAAATAGAGCTGGGCTGAATAGCACAAAGAGAACTTTTAAAGAGAGAACTGTGTGACATATTCCAAAGTGTCTGTCTGCCAGTCAGGTTTCCAAAGCATTCTAGGTGACGCCTCCAAAGCACACATCTGTCTGTGTAAGAGGCCCCTGTGACAGGACACTGTAAATACCTGTGAGGTTTCTCTCTCTTTCTCCTAAAATGGAGAATGACAAGTAATACTGTACTAGGTCACAATAATACTGTAGCGGATGTGTCACATATAAAATCTAAACACAAGGGATTTGACTCTTTTTAATTTGCTTAAAAAACATATGCAACTTCCATTAATTTTTACATTTAATTCAGTGCAACAAATTATAGGTTTAGCATATGCAGTGGTGAAGTCTCAAGAAATGCAAACCATTGAACTTAGAAACAAGGTCAGTTCTATCTTTTCCTTTCCCCATGTTTGCATTAATATGCAGCATTGTTTATTGCAAAAGTACAGTCCCTCATGGTGGTGAAAGTAATATGTTTATATTGGTCAATAACAGGTTAGCCAAAGCCCTTTGCCTCCTATAATTTATTTCTGTTTCACTAAGTTCACAGGTGTCTTTATGTGTAATGTGACAAGTAAACCAAATCAACAGACAATGTGCAGAAACTATAGCACACTTGTAGAACAGGTTCCCAAATAGAGCAAATACTAGGTCAATATTATAATAATATTTACATTTACATTTATGCATTTAGCAGACGCTTTTATCCAAAGCAACTTACAATTGAAGGAACAACAGAAACAGTGCATCAACTGAAAAACAACAAGTCTTATAAGCATGGTACCATTTTCCCTAGACTAGTATAGAGTAAGCAAACAAGTGCAGTTGTCCCACCCCACCTTTTATTAATATCGTTTAATATTTAGACAAAGTTTTTGTACTTGATTGGATTTGAGCATTTCATTGAATGCACAGCCTTTAATGACAACAACAAAAGATATTGGAAACATTTTCACCTTTATTCTAAAGGTGAGAAGAAAGAAACATTCTCACCTTTCTTAATTTTATTTAACATATATCATCTTGTTTATCCCTGCAGAGATGCGTGTTTGAGTTGGAACTAATTGAGAACCAGTGGAAGCCTGCAATCTTGGAGATAATAGTGCTTACAAACTTCAAGATTCTGATACATGCAAAATATTTCATATATCGCAAAACAGTAATGTATGGTAAAGGCTACATCAATTATTATGTCCACAATACAAGAACTAAAATGAAGCATCATAGTGAGAAATCAAAGGAAATTGTTCAGGTAAGTAATTATTAATAACTGATCATAATAAAAGATTATGATAATTTGAAACAGTTGAAGGTTCCTGTGCTCCTTCATAAGAATCCATATCTCAAAGGGTTATCTAACTGTTCCAGTTCATCTTTCTTTTCCCAGCATGCCCTGAGGCAGTGTGATTTAAACAAGTGAAGTACTTTCTGCCTTTTATCTGATCAACATCCAACAGTCAAAACATCCAAAAATAAATGTTTCATGTTTCATCAGCAAAACTGAGGAATAATGAGAGGCAGATTTTTAAATCTGTTATATGAGTTATAAATGCCATTCGTTCTGCACCAACAAAATACAAGAGCCTTTGTAAATTAGCCTTTGTATGAATTAATGGCCAATATCCTATGCAACTTTAAATCTCATAGAATTAAAACTAGCACAGAATTGTACATCATTAATCATAGCTGTTTTTAGCTGTTATTTAACTCGGCTTTCACCACATATTCACTACACTTACCTTCGTTTGTTGAGTCCTGAGGGTCCATATTCCATTTTCCTATGGCCTTAGAACGCCATTGATCAGCTAGTCAGACTGTAGACTATTGCTGTCTCGTGGAGTTTAAAAGTAATTAGGTTAAATTAATGTGTTGCAAGTATTAATTGGATGTAAGAATTAAATCTCATATTTTTAAGAAAGTTCGTTTTATTTCAGGACAAACAGTCATAAATCCTGAAAGTCCTTGATATTTATAGACTTTAGTTTCACAAATAACACCACCAATTTGGTGTCTCTTTCACTGCAGCCCATGTCCTAGGGTCAAGATCCTCCATTCAAAAAGGACATTGGGATCACTGGGGACTCACAAAAGAGCTTTGGTCTAGACAAAGTCCCCTCACCCAGTGCTCAAAGCACAGTGAAGGTCCTTAGAGACGTATCATTCATTTGTTTTCATTCTTTTTACTGCTTGCCTAGTCAGACACCAAATGTTGTCTGCTGAACTCACTAGGTCTTTAACTTGAACTTCAGACATTGGTTTCACAAAAAACAAACCAAAACAAATGGATATAGCAACAGGGTTGATGATCTGAAGTGATGGTCTGTATTAATGACTCAGAAAGAATAGACAGCAGTATATGAGTAAAGATTCAGGTCTTTCTTGAGACTTAAGTACAAGACTGAATTATTCCACTATGAATTCCACTATGAAGAATGTGTGACTGACCTCTAGGGTTCAGTTCACTTTAATCTAAAGATGCATCCCTTCACTTATCTCATTAAATAATAATTAACAATTATTGTTACAATGTTACTTTCTTAGAAAAGCAATTTTATCACAATAAATAATAATTGAATTGATTTGTTGTTAATGTTTGAATATGGAACCTTTTAATGTGTGACTTTTATGGATATTTTTTGTTTTGTATGCCGTATATGGAATTTTGGGGGACAATGTTGGGTATAAATTGTTTTTCATATTTTATAATGAAATGCTGTTTGTTAATGACATTTCATAAAATTGAATCTAATGAAATGAAAACTTTTAAATAAAAGTTAAAAAACTTTAAAAAAAGAATATTGGCAATGATGGCAGGAACAGGGATATAAGGGATAGCAATTCATTGTACCTATAAATAGCAAATAAATAAAATGTTGAGCAAATAAAAGGTTTAAGTTGTATCAAACTCTTGGGTTTTATAAATCAGTTTAATAATAGTGTTTAATAGTAATAGGTTAATAGTGTTCCAAGGTTGAAGAAATACAGCATTTTCACATCTCTACATAAGGTAGAAGGCAGTCAACATTTGAACAATGCTTCAAGCATGGTGAGAATGGAGTGGTCTGTTATAAATGCCCAGACATACAGACAGATTTTTCCATGTTCTTAGGGTAATTTGCATTGGGTAGCCATGACAAGGCCTCGCTCATGCATATGAATTCAAGCATAGCAAAACAGCACAGGCAGAGACCAGTGTTAATAAAATAAGGATGACCTGTGTGTAGTCTGTGGCTGTCTGTCTTAAAGCCCACAGAAAAAAATAAAAAACAGAAATGTGAAATGTACAATG